>CABHPP010085341.1:0-19750 GCA_902168425.1 Peromyscus attwateri | reverse complement strand
TTTTTTTTTTAATCACTCATACAAATTAACTTCTGAGTTTCTAGTGTTTTCACATTTTCCAGAACTTGCTCACTGTCTTTGTTTAGCCAAAAACTTAGCTTTCATGCAAATCTCATTGGATAATGAATTCCATCCAGGCATTCATTTTTATAGACTTTTAACACAAACACACTGCAGAGGTGTTTCAGATTGTGTCTTATAAATCACAATGCTAGGCTGATGGTTTCCAGAACACTTTGTCTTTCCTTATACCTATGCCATTCTTATTAAATCAAGCAAATGTTTACACATTTTGATAGGAACAGCATAAAAAAGACAACATTCCTTTGTATATGCTAAGGGCTGCCTAAATGAATTATTAAGATCCAGCCCCGTAGACACATTTAAACTGCAGAAAGATACTAAGGAAAGATAAAGTTCAGAATATACATATGTAGATTATGCAAATAAGTTTCCACTGTTGAAATAGTATTGTCGAAGTCATAAAAGGTTAACTGCTACTTGTTTAATTTGATTTTCAAAATGGATATTTCATTGTTTTAGGGAAGTTTCAACCTATTATGTAATTTTAGAATTTTAGAGCATACACTCAGGAGGTGGAGTCAATTGCATTTGTTATTAAAATCTCCTAACTCAGTTTTTCTTGCCTCATTTCTTTCCCCAACACAAACACAACGATGCAAACAAGACTTTAAAAAGACAGATGAAAAGGAAACCAATACGTTCACAAATGCCATTTAAGGTTCTGTAGGAGGAATAATATTGCATTAACAGTGCAGGAAATGGTAAGAATTCACTATTAGACAACAAGGAGGGGGTGCAATAGGAAGAGATGGATGGATGGATGGAAGTAGACTTGCAAGGCTTCCCATAGGTCAAGTTTTTTAGTTTATTTAAAATGTAATGGGAATCCATAAGAGTTGTATCACTCATTTTTTTTTCAGTAGGAAGTATAAGCACACATAAAATTATTCAACTCACCGGGCGGGGGTGGCGCACGCATTTAATCCCAGCACTCGGGAGGCAGAAGCAGGCGGATCTCCGTGAGTTCGAGGCCAGCCTGGGCTACCAAGTAAGTTCCAGGAAAGGCGCAAAGCTACACAGAGAAACCCTGTCTCGAAAAACCAAAAAAAAAAAAAAATATTCATCTCAAAAAGAATTTAACAGATGATTTCAAAAGCATAAACAGTGACCCTGGGAGCAAAAAGTGTTGTTGAGGATTCAGGAATTAGCAATGATTGGAAGTTCTACCACTTCTTGGCATGAAAGTCCAAAAGTACGATAGAAGTTACCAGAGGAAATTAGACAGAGTTTGGGAGAAAACTCTAACAGAGCTGTATACCTAAGGACATACAGCCAATATCAGAAAAAGAAACAAAGAAGGAAGGTGCTCCACAATCTTCTTTTTTCACTTTTTCATGAAGACTGATGATGTAGTTGGTATGGGTCAGTATTATAGCCTGAAGAACACAAACTAAAAGGAAAAATGGTTAATGAGTCTAAGGGAGAGTGTTTGCATGCTATGGTGTGTGTGTGTGTGTGTGTGTGTGTGTGTGTGTGTGTGTGTGTGTGTTATGATTGATATATAAGAAGAAATCAAATGTTGACAAATTATATTTAACATTTAAAATAATTAAATTTGATAATCAATAGAAATTTTTTGAGGAACTGAAGGCTAATGCGATACTAATCATTTAAGTTTACCCAGAGCTAACAGGTTCAATGAAAATAAAATTATACAATCATATGAATTGATCATAAGTAGAGCTTGATATAATTATTTCCGATAATAATATTCTGCCATTCTAAATGTGAGAGACACATTCTATGGGCTGAGATCCTGAACTGAATATGAAAGAGAATAGATGTTGAGCCCAGTAAGTATCTGTATCTGCTTCCTGACTGAAGAGATGTGAGGAGACATCCTGCAGCTCAGGCTCTGTGACTTCCCTGCCGTGATGGATTACACCTTCTAACTATGGACAGAATAAAGCTCGTGGTCATTGAGCTGCTTTGCTGGGTATTTTGTCACATCAATGATGGATGAGAATTAAGACAGGGATCTTCCTTAATATGGCAATGGGAAATTTCTTAGAACACCATCTTGAAGAGCTACAGTGACAGAATGGATTGCTCCTCTAAGATCAAGGAAAAGGTTAGAAAAACATACACTCTTCGTCTTTCAAGGGTGGGATACCTACCTTATGTAAGGATGACATTTTTTCTGGCTCTAGTCATTTACCTGCAAATTTCCTTTTTCTTAAGATATGACAAATATTCTATTGTCTAAATGAACAATATTTTCATTATCCATTCATCATTTGATGGCCTTCTATGCTGTTTCTCATTTCTGGTTATTATGAATAGAGTAGCAATGAACATGGATGAACAAGTATCTCTACAGTATAAAGTACAGCCCCTTGGGTATTTCACTCTGGTAGTTTGAAGGTAATTGGTACCCACACTCTCATAGGGAGTGGCACTATTAGGAGAAGGGGCTTTGTTGGAGTGGGTATGACCTAGTTGGAGGAAGTGGGTCACTGTGGGAGTAGGCTTTGAGGTTTCCTGTGCTCAGGAGACCAAGCAGTGTCTCAGTTGACTTTGTTTTGCCTGAAAGATGTAGCACTCTCAGCTATAACTCCAGTATATATATGTAGTCATGCTCTCTGCAATGACGATAATGGAGTGAACCTCTGAAACTATAAGTGAGACTCCCCAATTAAATATTTTCTTTATAAGAGTTTCCATGGTCAAATTGTCTCTTCACAACAATAGAAACCCTAACTAAGACAGAAGTTGGTATCAGGTACTGGAGTATTGTGATAGGCCTAATCATGTGTTTGTTTAGAGTAATATAGACTTTGATGGTTTGAGTTAGGAAAGCAGTGGAATGCTTTAAGCACTGCTTTAACGGGGCATACTAGTAGGAACATGGAAGACAGTGGTGCTGAATGTGATTTGATGAACTGTAGGGATCAAGAGGTTTCAGAGGAGAAGAATGTTAATATGTGGCTTATAACTGGTCTTCTGATATTTTGGTGAAGAAAGTGGCTGCTTTTTGTCCTTGTCGAAAGAGTCTTCTTAAGTCTAAAGAGAAGAGTTTTGGATTAATTCTGTTGGCATAAGAAATCTCAAAACACCTTAATATAGACTGTCATGTGGTTATTAGTGATAACTCTAATGAAGATTTATAATGAAGAGGAGCAAGCTTAGCAAAGTAAATTACAAAATGTAAATTTTGGGGAGAAAAAGAGCACCAGAAGTAGAGTGGAGCTAAATCCTGTGTTCAATGGATTAAGAAATGGAAGAAAGGGAGTGGTGACCTCAGGGCAAGATCCCATCCAGCTGTATCACCCAGCCTGTGAATTAAAGAAAAGCTTGGAGCCTGGTGTGGTGGTGCATACCTTTTATTTCAGCACTGGCTAGGCAGAGGCTGGGGAATTGTGGAATCTGAGTTTGAGGCCAGCCTCTTCAACAGAGCAAGTTTCAGGACAACCAAGCTTAGTCATTGAAGGAAAGAATGCTGATGAAGATATAATTCAATGAAGGGTCCATGTTCCAGCCTTAGTCAGCAGTAGAACTTCTCTGCTTTGGCCATATGCTTCTGGCTTTAGAGTTAAGGATAGAAGAACTATGTTATGGAATTTGCCTCCATGCCTAAAGAAACCCACTGAGGCCAGGCATATGTCAGGGGTGCCCTTGAATGGTAGCTTCATAGAGAGGCCATGTGTGAAGCTGTGAAGCTGAAACCTGGATTGGCTTGGAACACCCAAGACGTTAGAGATGCCAGAGCCATGGGATACCTGACATGGAGAGCTGCTATGTTAGTGGAATCAGTCCAAGAGAAAAAAAAAAGTGTGTTACAGCCAACAAAGTTGAAAGGAGTTGGAGATCTGAGGAGTCTTTTGACATCAGACATGAAGATGCAGAGTTTGCAGTTTGTTAAGAAAGTTTTCAGACTTGCTTTGGTCTAGTATTTCCTCAATATGCTCTCTTCCCCGTACTTTGGAATGGTAAAGTATATCCTGTGCATTATATGTTAGAAATATTTGATCTGCTTTTTAATTTTGATTTCTACAGGTGATTACAGTTAAGAGATTATGTGAATCTCAGAAAAGACTTTGAACTTTGGACTTCAAAATATTGTTGGGACTGTGATAGACTACAGGGACTTTTGAAGTTGTACTAAACGCATTTTGCATTATAATATTGTTAGAAGCTTATAGGGGCCAGGGAGTGGAATGTGGCAGTTTGAATGTACGTGACCCCCATAAGCTCATAGAGAGTGACAGTATTAGGAGATTTGGCTTTTTTGGATTGGGTATGGCCTTGTTGTATGCAGTATGTCACTGTGGTGGTGGGTGTAAACAGAGGCTCTTCTGTCCTGCTCCATCCTATGGCCACTTCTAAAATAATCATTCAGAGGTTTAATATTAATTATGAAGTGCTTAGCCAAACAGCTCAAGCTTATTACTAATTAGTTCTTACTTCTTAAATTAGCCCATTTCTATTAATCTATGTATTGTCACCTGGCCTTGGTATTACCTGTTTACTGGCATCTTGTTCCTTGGGCAGCTGGCTGGCTTCTCCCGGACACCACCCTTCTTCTCCTATATCTCTGCTTAGATTTCCTGCCTGGCTCTATTCTACCTTGCCATGTGCCAAAGCAGCTTTATTTATTAACCAATGGGAGCAATACATATTCATAGCATACAGACAGACAGCCCACATCATTTCCTTTTTTCTGTCTAATCAAAAAGGAAGGTTTTAACTTTAACATAGTAAAATTACATATAACAAAACAGTTATCAAGCAAGAATCACAGTTACAAAATTTAATCTATTTATATTTGGCAAGATTAAAGAAAAAATTCTAGCACCTATCCTATCTTTGTGAGTATAAAATTTTGTATCTAATTTATCTTTCATTATAATTAAGGAAAACTATAATTATTACTATCTAATCTTCAACTCCATCAAAGACTCAAGAAGGATATAATATTAACAGAGTAAACAGAAAGTGCATTGCAAGCAACTTCCAAAACTCTAGAAATGACAGAGACATCTGACTGCCTGGACAATCACCCAAAGTTTCTCTGTAATGTTGGGGCATCCATCTTCAGCCTACAGGACTAGAGTATTTGCCAGACTTTCCAGTGAAGCAGGAAATTTCAAAGACTTCCCCACCTATTTTGGCAAAGTTCATCAGTTGATTTTCTCTGTGTCCTGCACAATGTCAGGCAGTTTCTTCTATGAATCAGGAACCCTGAAGGACTGTCCCACCTTGTTGTCGCAGTCACTTTTCTGTGAATACTACTGCCAGCAGTTGAGGCAAGGTCAGTTTCTTGCCCACATGGCTAGCTTTTGCCATAAAGAAAACAAACTCCATACAGAGTTTCTTCAATGTCCATCATCTTTTTAAAGTGGACTGGTGCCACCAGAAGGAGACATGTCTCATTGTCAAGAAAAGTCCAAGTTATTAAAACATTTAAAATGCCATATTCTGTAGGTCTTTGAAGTATTTGAAGATTACCGATCTATCTGAAATATATTTCTATATATTTATAAAACCTAACAAATATGACTGTAAGTTTGACTATTATAAATGACTATTAATCTGTATTTCTTAATTATATATTACATTTTTAAATGAGTTGCATAAACATAATATCTTAAACAAGAGTAGAACTATACATACAGTATAATAAAATTGACTTTAAATTTATATCAAAAATCAAAATCCATATTAATGTAAGATATGGAAGATTAATAGTTGTTTTTTAGATTAAAGTATATTCAATAATCTACCCTTTTATCCTAGTATCTTAGTAAGACAAACAGCCAGCTTTTCCAAAACCATGAGAATAGCAGTGGTATATTACACTAAACAGAAAAAAAAAAAAAAAACAGAATCATACAAATCTGTCAACCAGGAATTCTATATATGTGAGAATCAACTCTTTTTGAATATTGAATGTTAATTTAAATTAAGATTTTTAAGGTAAACATAAGTATAGTTATCATCAAACCTAATATAAAAAGAGAAACAGATCATAAAGAAGAGACCTTAGCTTTTAATTTAAAACCACTTGAAGAAATAAAGATTTATTGTAAAGATAAATAAATGAACTAATGGAAAGGTTGTTTTTTGGTTTGCAAATAAAATGATACTCCCTACATTGCCAAAAAATAAGATGTATTAAAATAATGAATCCAGGCTAGGCATGATGCCACATATTCATCATCCTAGCACTTAGTATGGTGATATGACTAATTTTTATGGCTTGTTCATTTTCCACAAGAGTTTCAATTTCACTCCATCAGAAAGAGCACTCATCAGTAGATGTTGTTTTTAATATCTACACATAAAAGAAAATACTTGTACTTTTACCCACACCATAGACAAAAAAGAAAAATGAGGAAAGCATATTGTCTTAATAACTTTCTCACATTTGATGTCATAAAGTATATTCACACAAGCGACTTAAAGGAGAAAGGGGTTATTTTAATTGGTAATCCATGATAAAACTCTGTCTCAAAAATATCTGATTTATAATGATATAGTCCACCATTGTGGCTGGGACATGGCAGCAGACAGTGAAGACATGCAGCAGGTGCAGGAGGCCGGCTGGTCACATTGAATCTGAACTCAGGAAGCAGAGACTGAACAGGAAGTGGGGCAGAGCTATGACTCTTCAAAGCCCAACCCCAAGGGGCCTCTTCCCCCATCAAGACTCAAGTCCTAAAGGTTCCACAACCTTCCTACACAGCACCAACAGCCGGCGATCAAATGTTCAAACATGTCATCATGTGGGAGAAATGTCCCATCTAAAGCACAGTATACACGAAGACGGGAAAAAAACCTAGAAACGTTAAAGTAAAACTAAGAATAGACTTTTATGGCATTTAATAAGGTACAGCAAATTTAGCAGTGAATTCTTACACATGATATTAAAAACATAAATAATATAAGATGAAAGAAATAAATTCACCAAGAGGATATTACAATTCTAAATGGTTATGCATCAAACTCAAGGGCATCCAAGTTCATAAATGCAACACTACAACAGCTAAAATCATATATTGACCCTCACAGAGTAAGGGCAGGTGACTTCAGTACCCCACTCTTTCCACTAAACAGGTCATCCAGACGAAACTAAACAGAGAAGTGCTGGAAATAGCTGACCTAATAAAATAAATGGGCCAAAAGATATCTGCAGGGTATTTTACCCTAATGCAAAAGAATATATTCTTCTTCTCAGCATCTCTCGGAATTTTCTCAAAAACTAATCACATGCTCAGAAACATAGCAAGTCTCACAGATACAAGAAATTGAAATAACCCCCTGAATCCCATCTGATCACCACTGATTAAAACTGGGCATCAGCACTGAAAAGGAACAATGTCAAGAAATAATCACACACTGGGCTTAAATCAATAAAGAAACAAACAAACTACCAATAAAAGGAATCAATGAAAACAGTTGATTTTACTGGGAAGATTTTAGCCAAATTAACTAAAAAGCAGAAAATAAAAATTCAAATTCACAAATTTAGAAACAAAGGAGGAGAACATAATAACAGATAAGAAGGAAATCCGAAAGTCATAAGAACACTTTAAATTATCACACTCAAAAAAATTTAGAAAAATCTAAAACAAGAATAATTTTACTGACATACAATACCTATCAAAATTCAATCAAGATCAGACAAGCAATTTAAATAGATCTGCAAGCCCTAGTCAAGTAGAAGCGATAAATTAAAAGTGTCCCCAAAAGATGCTCAATCATAACACAGTGACACTTGCTCAACTATGTTCATAGCAACTTTATTCATAAGACCCAGAACCTGGAAACAACCTCGATGTCCCTCAACTGAAGAATGTATAAAGAAAATGTGGCACATTTACACAATGAACAATTTACTCAGCTGTTAAAAAACATAACATCATGAAATTTGAAAGCAAATGGATGGAACAATGAAAAAAAATCATACTGAGTCAGGTAACTCAGGACCAGAAAGACAAATATTTACTCACTTATAAGTGAGTATTAGCTATAAAGCAAAGGATAACCATATTACTGTCCACAGAGTAAGAGAATCTAGGTAACAAGGAGGGCCCAAGGGGGACATTTGAATCACCCTGGGAAGGGGAAATATAAGAGATTTTATGGGTAGTTTGAGGGGCCAGCAAGAATGTGAACATGAGGGATTAGGTGGGGATGGGAGTGGAGAGAGAATACTGAAAGACCCTACTGGAAAAGGGGATTGTTTAGGGGCCAGGTAGAAACCTGGTGCAAGGGACATGCCCAGAAATCTACAAGGATGACTCCAGCTAAGACTTTTAGCAATTGTAGATATGTAGCCACCTGAACTGGCCATCTCCTATGACCAGGAAAAAACTTCCAGTGAAGGAATTGGGACAACAACCCAGCCACATAACCTTTGACCTACAATCTGTCCTACCTATGGGATCTACAGGAGTAAGGGTGGTGTAGAGATTTCAGGAGTGGCCAACCAATGACTCGTCCAGTCTGAGACCCATGCCATGAGACTGAGCCCAACCCTGAAATTGCCTGGAATGCCAGGACCAAGAGGCTGGATGGCCCAGAGACCTAGGACAGAAGCAAACATGACTGGAGGGAAAAAATGTCAATGTAATGATGCCCAACAATATTCTGCTATACTCATAGATTGGTGACTAGCCCAATAAAAAACAGAGAGGCTTCATCCAATAACTGGTGAAAACATGCAGAAATCCATAGTCAAATGTTAGGCTGAGCTTTGGGAATGCTGCTGAAGGGAGGTAGGAAGGATTTTAGAAGTCAGAGGGGTCAAGAACATCACAAGAAAAACTACAAAATCAACTAACCTGGGCTCATAGTAGTTCACAGAGACTGAACTGATAACCAGAGAGCCTTCATGGGATGGATCTAGGTCCTTTGCATATATGTAACATTTAAGTAGCTTGGTATTCTTATGGGTCTCCTAAGAATAGGAGCAATGGTTATCTCTGACTCCTTTACTGGTTTTTGGAACTTCATTCCTCACACTGGGTTGCTTTTCCAATCCTTAATACATGGTGAGGTGCTTAGTCTCACTACAACTTGATAGGCCATGTTTTGTTAATACATGGGAGGCCTACCTTTTCTAAATAGAAACAAAAGAGGAGTTGTAGTAGAATATTATTTTATAGTGTGTTACTATTGTTCACGTTGCATTTTTTTAACTGTGAAGCTGTGCTACTGTGCCTGTTTAAAACGCCTAATTGTCTAATAAAGAACTGGCCAATAGCAAGGCAGGAGAAAGAATAGGTGGGACTGGCAGGCAGAGAGAATATATGGAGGGGAAATATGGTGATATATTGTGTCCCTCAAATATATTGTGCACCCTAGTAAACTTATCTGGGGTCAGAGAACAGAACAGCCACTAGACAGACATAGAGGCCAGAAAATGGTGGCACACACACCTTTAATCCTATCACTTGGGAGGCAAAGATCCATCCAGATCTCTGTGAGTTCAAGGCCACACTGGAAACAGAGTCAGGCATAGTGGCACACACCTTTAATCTCAGGACTTGAGATCTCATGTCTTGCTTGGGAAAGCACATGTCTTTAAACCCATGAAGTGATGACAGGAAGCAGAAAGGTATATAAGGCGTGAGGATCAGGAGCTGGAAACTTTTAGCCTTTTAAGCTTTTAGGCTTAAAGCCACAGTTCAGCTGAGATCCGTTCAGACGAGGACTCAGAGGATTCCAGTTTGAGAAACAAGATCAGTTGAGGAGCTGGCGAGGTGAGGTTGACTCTGGTTTTTTATGTTTCTCTGATCTTTCAGAATTCACCCCAATATCTGGCTCCTGAGTTTTTTTATTTAATAAAACCTTTTAAGATTCATGTTATAGAGAAATCTGGGAAAAGGAGGAAGAAGGAACCAGAGAAGGCAGAGGACTCCAGGGAGGGGCCAGCCACCCAGTTACACAGCAAACCATTGAGTAAGAGTAAGATTTACAGAAATAAGAGAATGGGAAAAGCCCAGAGGAAAAAAGGTAGATGGGATAATTTAAAGTTAAGAAAAGCTGGCTAGAAACTAAGCCAAGCTAAGGCTAGGCATTCACAAGTAATAATAAGGCTCCATGTGTATTTTCTTGGGAGCTGGGTGGCGCCCCGCCTCCCAAAATAGCAAAAACAAACAACAACATTATATTGTACCAACTTGGGGCTGGTATATCCATCTAGAGCCTGAGAAAGCTGAACAACAACAAAAAAGGCATATGGATCCTTTAAGGCAAGACCTCCTAAAACCTGACAGGTGATATCTATCAGCAAAAGTTACTACTGGTCTTCCCAGGACTTGTTCATTATCTCAAAAATTTCCCGCTGGAACCCTAAAGATACTTCATCCACAGACAGCAAGAATCAGTATGGAGAAAACTATAATTACATTCCCAAGAGTTGGGGGTTGGGGGGAATGGGAGGTTTTTTGTTATTTGGTAGGTTATGAATGTTTTTTATCATTTAGGGGAATATAGTATGTTCATACAACTTTAAAGCTATTTTTGTGTATATATATATATATATATATATATATTCTTATTTAAAGGATTTTTGTGTATTGATAAAAATTTAAGGTTATTTTGGTTACAAAATATTATATGTATGTTTTTATTTTTGTGTGAGGTATTGTGCATATGAAATTCATTTGGAAATGTAGGGTGAAGTTCTAGGTTTTGAAAGCTACTATTATAAACTATATAGGGCAATCAAGAAACATAGGTCAGTAGTTATTCATCTATAACAATCAAATTTGTAGCAATGTTAGACATGTTTTCTAGGTTAAATAGATATATTTTAGATAAATAGTCTTCAAATACTTCAAAGAGCTGTAGAATACGGCATTTAAAATGTTGTGCTAGTTTAAAGTTTTTCATGACAATGAAATACATCTGCTCCTGGCTGTAGCGATTTACTTCAGGGAAGATGATGGGCATTGAAGAAACTCTTTATAGAGTTTGCTTTCATTATGGCAAGATTAGCTACTGGACAAAGAAACTATCCTTGCCTTTGACTACTGACAATGTGCTGTACAGACTGGTTGTGCATGAGACATAGGGGAGAAAAAAAAGACTGTTGAACTTTGCCAAAACAAGGCAAGGCAGTCCTTCAAAAATTTCTGCTTCATGGAAGAGTATGCAAGACATTCTGCAGGACAGAGTAAAGTGACTGACAAACTTTACTAAAACAAGGCAGGACAGCCCAAAATTCCTGCTTCATGAAAAAGTCTGCCAGATACTCTAGGCCTGTAGGCTGAAGATAAATGCCCCAATGTTGCAGAGGAACTTTCAGTGACTGTCCAGGTAGCCAAATGTCTCTTTTGTTAGATATTACATCCTTCTGGGTCTTTGGAGTTGAAGACTAGATAATTATAGTTGCAGTTTCCTTAGTTATGATAAAAAGTAAGTTAAGTTCAAAACTTTGAATTCACTTAGACAGGAAAGATAATACATTATTTTCCCAGAATATGCTAACTATAAATGGACATCATATTGTGAATGTAATCCTTACTTGATAAACAAAAAAAGCCCAGAGCCAGATAGTTTCAGAGTAGAATTTTCTAGCAGACTTCCAAAGAAGAATGAATGCCAATACTACTCAAATTATTTCACAAAAACAGGTACAGAAGGAACATTCTCCATTTTTCTTGTATGAGGCCACATCATCCTGATACCTAAACTGCATAAAGGCCAAAATCATCCTGATACCTAAACTCCAAGGCAACGTACATATTCAGTGTAATTTCATTCACAATTCCAACACAATTCTTCACAGAAATTGAAAGGACAATTTACAGCTTAATATGCAACATAAACTTAAAAGTCCAACAAGCAAAACAAAAAACAGGACAGCTAAACTGCTAGAGGTATTACCATCCCTGATTTCAAATTGCACTACAATGCTGTAGTAACTAAAATAGCATTGTATTGGTATAAAATCAGACATGTTGATTAATGGCATTAAATTGAAGATCCAGGTATACACTCACACACCTATGTACATCTGAGGTTTTTATAAAGAAGCCAGAAATACACACTGAAAAAAAGATAGCACCTTCATCAAATGATTCTGTTCAAACTAGATTGCTGCATATAGAAGAATGCAATTAGATCCTAATTATCACCCTGCACAGAAATCAACTCCAAACAGATCAAAGACTTCAATATAAGGCTAGATACCCTGAATCTGGTACAAGAGATCATGGGAAATAGTCTTTAACTCATTGGCACATTAAGATTTTCTGAACAGAACTTGGGTAGCATAAGCACTATGACCAACAATTAATAAATGAGACCTTACGAAATTGAAAATATTCTGTACTTCAAAGAACACTGTCATTCAGAAAAATGTGCATGGTACAAAACTGGAAAATATTTTTTTAACCAACTACATGTCTGATAGAGGGCTGATACCCAAAATAAAGAAAGAATTCAAACAATTGAACTTAAAGAAAACAAATAACACAATTAAAAATGTTATGCAGATCTAAACAGAGGCTTCTCAAAAGCTGAAACACAACTGAGAAACACTTAAAGAAATGTTCAACATCCTTAGTCATCAGGGAAATGCAAACCAAATCTATTTTGATATTTCATTTTACACTAGTCTGAATGGCCAAGATTACATAAAAATGGGGCAGGGGAGCAGTTAATGGTTGCAGCGATTCAGAGCAAGAGAACACTCATACAGTGCCAGTTGGTGTGCAAAATTGTATAGCCACTATGAAAATCAATGTGGCAGTTCCTCAGGCTGCTGGGAATAAGTCTATATCAAGATCCTGCTAGACTACTCTTTGGCATATACTCAAAAGACTATGTCCTGCTTTTGAGACCCTTGTTCAACCATATTCATTTCTAGTCTATTCATAGTACCCAGAGATTGGAAACAGACTAGATGTCTGTTAATGAAAGAATAGATAAAGAAAATGTGATGCATTTGCAAAATGGAATATTAGTCAGTTATTAAAAATGAAATAATGAAATTCACAAGTAAATGGATGGAGTTATAAAAACATTAATCATGAGTGAGGTAATCCAGACCCAAAAAGACAAAGATGCCATATATTTGCTTGTATGTAGATGTCAGCTGTTAAGTCCTTGTTAAGCAGGCTACAATCTTGATAACTAGAGAGGTTTGGTTTGTAGTGAGGAACTTGGGGTGGGGATGGATCTCTTTAGGAAAGTGAAATAGAATAGGTAGCTATAGGTGGATGGGAGTGGGGACTAGAACATGAGGACTAATGAGGATGGGGTGATAAATGGTTAAGAAAGGGACTATGCAGAGGGATTGCTAAAACTAATGGCATTTGAGGGTCCTATGGAATCTTGTTACAGTAGAAGCTTCTTAAAATATATTTATGTATGAAAGAAATCTGAATGGAATCATCAAATTATAGGGAGCCCACGTCTCAACTAGACACCTCTTGTCACCAAATGAAGCCTCCAGTTAAGGTAATGGGTTATTTAGAATCAAATTGTAGGACACAGAGTCCCCATGCACACCTCAAACAACCCAGGCTATTGCCAAGGCTTTTGGTTGCTCTCCAAAAACTAACAGTAAGGCCTTATTGCTTAAACAATACCCAGATGATTCATTGGACATGGAAAAGTCAAGCTGGTGCAAGTCAGAGTCTTCATCCTATTGACTTGAAAGTGATATGCACACTACCAGAGGAGAAAGATACACACCAACTCAGCTAGAAAACATTTCTATTTATAATAGTTACCAAACTGCAAAACACACTGGTGCAATACTGGCACAAAGCTTGTGGGAATAATCAACCAATATCTAATTGAATTTAAGACCTATTCCTTGAGATGGAACTAAGATCTGTTACCACTCAAGTAGACAATAACCTGAGACTAGATAGGCTAAGACCTAGGGGGAAATCAAATCCTATTGTTTTGCTAAATGAACATAGCAATAAAATGACTCCTAATGACATTCTACTATGCTCATAGATCAGTATCTTGCTCAGCTATCATCAGAGAAGCTTCCTCCTACAGTAGATGAAGAAAAAAATAGACACAAAACAAGACAATGTTCAAAGAGTGAGACACTTTGAAAAATTCAGTATTAAATGGGACATCCCTGTCAAATCTCTCCCTTCAAGACTCAGTGAACACCAAAGAAGTGAACACAGAAAAAATTATAATAGCCTGTGGGGATGGAGGACATCAAGAAAATAGTGTCTTCCAGATACAACAGGGCACACACCTATATGAACTCACAAAGATTGTAGCAGCATGCCCAGATCATGGGTAGTCTACGCCAGGTGGTGTCGTATCACTGATTGGGGATATGGGCACAAGCCCCATCATTAACCCAGAAACTATCTTCAGTTGATAACTGCTTGGAAAGGAAAATGTTTCTTCAATGAAGTTTCACTGGCTACACAAACCACTCTTAAGCACAGACCCTATCCCCAGCAGTAGACAGTCAACACAAAATGAACTCAATCACGTTTTTGGAAGTTCTGTATCAAAATGCTTTGCCTCATCATTATTTTGCTTTCTTTTCTTTTTTTCCCTTATAGGTTCTTTGCATATATTATGGTTTATGGTGCTGCATTTTTATTTGTCCTATTCTGAAATGTTTTTATTTTCTTGTGTTGTATTTTATTTTTTAGATGCATCTTTGTATTTTAATGAGAGAGAGAAAGAAGGGTGTGGATTTGGGTAGGTGGTTGGTTGGGGAGTATCTGAGAGGAGTTGGGGGGAACCATAATCAGAGTATATTGTATGAAAAAAATCTATTTTCAGCTAAAGGAAATTAATTAAAATGAAAAATGATTTAATTAATTAAGAGGAAAAAATTAAAATGTAATACATCAAAGCACTTTAATAAGGTAAAAAAAAAAGCCAGATAGTGGTGTTATATGTTTTTAATCCCAGCACTTTGGAGACAGAGGCAGGTGGATCTCTGTGACTTTGAGGGCATCCTGCTTTATAGAATGAGTTCCAGGACAGCCAGTGATACATAGAGAAGCCCTGTCTTGAAAATCCAAAAGAAAAAAAATTAGGATAACTAATATCTATACAATAAGAGCATATATTGAAATCATGAATCTTAAAAGTGCTTAGTGTTCAGAATATATAAATATGTATAAAAACTTAGAAAAAATATCCATTTAAAGCAAGCCAAAGAGATGAATCAGTATGTCTTCAAAGCATACAATAAGAGGCCAAAGCAGGCATGGGCAGCTTCCCAGAGTCAGTACCCATAAGCTAAATACAAAGCAAACAACAAAGAAACTAGGTTTGGTGCATCTCAAAATGTTAAATAAATATCACAAAATCTGTTACCAATGCAAAACGCGGGATTAAAGATAATTCATTCACTAAAGTGTTTGCTATGCAAGTATGAGAACCTGGGTTAGGTCCTTCTAATCCAAGCAAAAAAGTCAAGTGTGGTGGTATGTATTTATAATCTCAGGATTGAGGAGAAAGAGACAGAAAATGCTGGGCATCAAAGTTTATTTGCTAATTTCCAGTCTGGTGAGAGATCCTGTCTAAAAGAAAAAAACAAACAAACAAACAAAAATTACCTGAAGTTGTTCTCTGGTCCCCACACACATGTGTACACATGCACATATACATGCAGGAACATGCAATGAACTCTCTCTCTCTCTCTCTCTCTCTCTCTCTCTCTCTCTCTCTCTCTCTCTCTCTCACACACACACACACACACACACACACACAATACAACCTTACTGAACTGCTGAAATAAACATGGAGACTCATGATGGCACAAGTAAATTAGAAAATGAGAAGTCTGTTAAGACACAAAGTCAAATACACTATGTGTGCATGTTTCTCTAGATACTGAGTTGATATTGGGTGGGAAAATAATTGTGTAATTCAATAATATAACAAATACAGCCCCAAATCAGGAAGCAATTAATTTGAGGATGCCAAGTCTCTGATCATCTGGAAAGTGAAGTTATATAAGCATGTGCTATATAACATTTTGGTCAATAATGTTACACATGCATAGGTAGTCCCATAACATTGCCATGGAGCTGAAGAATTCCCTTCACTTAGTTCCATGCTAACACTGGATATCTGGAGAAATTCTGCTCTAGAAACCCTTCAGAACTACCAAGCACAGAGTAGGACATCAAAACAGTTACATATTATACATTGTAGAGTTATTTTACAGGGTGTGAATATTCCTACAGGTATATAAGATTCCTAAATATAGAGGCTGGAGAGAGAGCTTAGTGGCTAAGGGCACAGGCTGCTCTTCCATAGAAAGAACAAAAACTAAATAAAATCAAAGAAACCTCCACTAGAAAGCAGACTTAACATCTTGCCCTGATGTCCCAGGGCTGTAATCCCTGAAGCAGAAAGAACTCATAGCTAGCATAGACTACATAGATCCTGTTTCAAAACCAAACCAAACCAAACCAAAACAAAACAAATAGAAAAGAAAAGAAGAGAAAAAAACATCAATAGCATGCACACCACAGAAAAAAAACAGTAGCACAATTAAAATGTGCAGATAGGCCCTTCATGAAATACTCAAGAAGGCATTGCTACTGTAGTTGACAGCTCATGTGTGCTACCGAGCCAGTGTCCCTGTCAATGAGATGAAATATGTAGTAAAAACAAGACAAGAGGATGTTGGCATGACATCTAGTCTGTCTGTGATGATGTTTCTGTGTGGTTGTGCCTTACTTTAAAAAAGTTTTAAAATATACAGAAAGAAAAGTTTACCTAGTGAAGATGAAAATAATTTCTATAATTATAAAATGTTTTTGCATTTTAAGGTAGTGCTATTACAAACAAATTTAAAGCCTTATAAAATGAAAGAGTCATAATTATTATTTTTATGTTTATTTTTTATGTATGTGTATGCCTAATGTGTGCAGGTACCCTTGGAGGGCAGAAGAGGGTGTCAGATCCACAGTAGCTGAAGCTGTAGGCAGTTGTTAGCCACTCAGTGTGAGAACTAGGAACCAAACTCAGATCCTCGGGAAAAGCAACAAGAATAGCTGACTACTGAGTCACCTCTCCTTCCTCAAGACAAGTCAGTGTATTCTAGAGGAATATAATAAATACATTGAGACAGCTTCAGGAGACACTAAGTGTCCTACAGCTGTGTGTGATAATGTTCTGCCCTTTGCCTTTACCCTGACTAGCTTGACCAGGAAAGCTCTCAGGCCAACCAGCTTCACTCACAGTATGCAGCATACTGGAGTGATTTTTTTAAATACAGTTTATGCCTTATTTTTGGCATATTTTCTATGTTAGGCCCAGATATCACTGGGTTTCATTTGCTGTAATTTTCCATATATTAACATGTTGTATAGGCTTGTAGCTTAGAACAGAAGAGCTCACCATATGGCTTAGATATGTTGCAGGATGTACCATTTGGTTTTGTGTGTATATACTCTATGATGTTTGCTTAGTGACATATTGTCGAAAGATGCTTTTCTTGGAATGTGTCTCCATTGCCAAAAGATGGATGATGGTAAATGATGCTGATTATAATATACAATGGATGTAATATAAAACAATACAAAGCTACTTGTAAATATTTGGCTATCAAACTAATTGAAGAGGAAATCAATCAGTAAACCATATGAAATAGAAAACTTAAAAAGGGAAAGAAATAATGTAGAAAAGTGTGGCACAAAGAAAACTAGTACATTATTAAAGCAAAGATCAAATGCATCAGTGATAATCTATACTCCAATGAATATGAAAATCAGGTTGAATACAATAAGCAACCAAGAAAACAAGCAAAGCCAGCGACAGAAAGTTTGATATTATAGAAACACCATAAATATACATATGCAAGGATATTAAAAGTAATGTGATAATAAAATCTACCTTGCATAAGTAATACAAAAATAGCTGATAGTAATAATCTAAAACTGATACCCTTTAGTCAAGAATCATTACTAAATCTAAAGAATGGCATTTTAGCTTTTTGTGGTCACATACACCTATAATCCTATAATATAGGTAGCTTAGGCAGAAAGCTTGTGCATTTTACATCAGCCTTGGATAAATGATGACTTACAGGACAGCTTGAATAACATAGTATTAAAAAAATGGGTGAAAAAGGATTAACATGTCATAATGTTTGAAATGATAGGACAGTAAGAAATTGGAAGTTTCTTATAAAATTGTTTGCTACTGTATTAGTTACTTTTCTGTTGCTGTGATAAAATATCACAAATAAAAGCAACAATTTAAGGCAAAAAGAGTTTAATCCAGTTTATGATTCCAGAGAGACAGAGCATTTCAGGGTGGGAAAGGATTGGAAACAAGCAGCTAAGACATGGCAGCAGGAGGAGGAACCTGATAGTCATATTTCATCCACGCATGGGAGCAGAGTGAGAAGAGGAAGTGGGGCACCCCAGCAACACAGTTCCTCTTACAAGACCTCACCTCCCAAAGGTTCCATGATCTCTCCAAACTGTGGCCCCAAATGAAGACATGTGTCCAAATACATGAGGCTATGGAAGGTATTTTCTATATGAATCATCATGGTACTAACAATACAGTAAAAAAACAAACAAACAAAAAAACCAAAAAACTTCCATTAAACCAAAAGTGAATCATTAATCCATCAATCAGTAGAAAATTTTAGCACACATTGTACACTAATAGAAATATTCCAAAAACATGATATGGTAAGTATTGAGAAGTACATATTTTAGTACATGGAGTTTTAACCACATGAGTGAAACATGGAAACACTAGGTCATGTATTTTAAAGGCATCAAATCATCGCAAATATATTTAGTCGTCATGGTAGAAGCAAGTTGTAAATGAGTTGTAAACATAAGTGGAACCCAGATTTCTATGTCTGGGAATTATGTAATATCTGATTGGTCAACAAAGAAGTCATGGGGGAAATTAGAGTATTGTTGAAAATGATGTTAGTGAAAATATAAAATACTAAAATTTGTGAGCATCTGCTAAAAGGCATTCAAAGGGGGAATTTCACAGCCTTAAGGTTTCAAATTAAAGAAAATAGTATTCCAACCAAGGAACTATTAATTACAACAAGGTATTTGAAAATCAATTGCAAAAAAATTAAACGCAAAGAATAATCAATAAGGAAATCTGTATATTAGCCAAATTAATTGAATAGAATATAAGCAAAATATAGAATATCATCCTCCTAAAATTTTATTCTTCAAAGGGGGCAATTGAACATACTAGTGATTAAAAAACAAATTACATTAATAATATCAGGATATATATCAGAAAACTATTATCATTCTATGTCTATCAGGTAATAAAATGATACTGATTTAGAGAAATTTATGTATAAATATATGTGCAATAATGAAAAACTCCAATTTTAGACATTGTTTAGCTATTTAACTGCTCAGTTGTATCCACATTACGAAGGTCATGCTTGTATTAAATATTTCATGCGTACATAGGAAATGTTTCTTGACTTAGTCCTGAAGATAATGCAACAATTACAGTGGAAATAAAATAATTATTTCAAGGATGTTAATATCATAAGCTAACATTTTCATTATCATTTCTTTTTTATTTAGTCTTTTTTTTCTTATTAAGAAATTTTCTATTTATTTTACATACCAACCACAGATTCCCCCTCTCCTCCTTCCTCCCACACCTCAGCCTTATCCTCTTACCCATTCCCCATTCCCATCTCCTTCAAGGCAAGGCCTCCCATAGGGAGTCAGCAGAGCCTGGTACATAAAAAAAA
>CABHPP010085337.1:0-11852 GCA_902168425.1 Peromyscus attwateri | reverse complement strand
ACACACACACACACACACACACACACAGGCTCATGTGCCACACATATCTTTGGAGGTTAGAGGATAGCTTCCTGTATTTAGTTATCTTCTTTCACCTTTACATGGATTCCGAGGCGTCAACTCATTTCACTAGACTTTGCAGGCAAACACCTTTACCTGCGGAGCCATGACACGACCCAGGGCCTTTGTTTTTTCCACTAAATAATTTATCTCTGATTCCTATTATTCAAATCTTCTTTTAACTTAAGTCATCTTGGGCCCCTGTCTATTTTTCAAATTATTTACTCTGTCAGAGACAGACAGACACACACATACATCATCATCATCATCATCATCATCATCATCATCTTGATCAAAGTTCCTCCATTATCTTTCTTAGCCCCAATTCCTCTCGTCTTTCTCCAAGTTCCACTCCTACTTCTGTGTCTCCTCTCCCTGTGACCCACTGCATGTATTTAGAGTTGCAGTGGCATAGGTGGGGGTATTCTCTTGAAAAGAGAAATGGCTGCAACATCACCACTCCTCTTGTAGTAACTGTCTATAGCTCCTCAGAAAAGAGTGAGGCCTTAAGAGCGCCTCCTTCATCCATAAGGCGATGTTGATTGGCTCAGTCTTTTGCAGGTCTTGTGCAGACAGAAACAGCGTCTGAAAGTAATTGTGTCCCATAGGCATATTGCAAAGATAGTGTTTTTGCACTTCAAAGTACTTAGAAATTTTGGTTGTCCTCATTTTTTTTTCAATATAATATGGCTTCAAACTTGTCATCCACTTGTGAAACTTTCTTATGCTCCCAATGTGATTTTATGATTGATTGAATAATTTTCAGCATTTTGTTTAGTTCCTTTTCAGGCTTAGTTTCCTTCTGAAAAAATTACCTTTTTGGTCCTGAATTAGCTTTCTTATTTACCTGTTTGTTTTTATTGATTTGGTCATTGGTCTTTTTAAGAGTGGGGCTCTAAAAACTTTTTTCCTGTCATTTAATATTTCTCATTGTCTTTGTCTTTTGGTGTTAAGGAACTGTATGTTCCTGAAGGTGTCATAATGACTTATTTTTCTCATATGCTTTTTGTTTTGTGCATCTATTGAGGATGGGGTGTCTCTCTGCTTGTATTCTTTCTTTCTTTCTTCCTGTTATTTGTGTTTGCTTGTTTTATTTTACACATGTCTTTATGATGAGCTGTCTCCAGCTGGATTGATGTCTCCAGTGCTTTTAAGAGGAAAGCCAACTTTGACAACAGGTGTGATGATTTGACATCAGCCCCTTCGTGGTTCTTCAGCAGAAAAACCATATATACTTCACCTGTGTCCCTCCTGAGGTTCTGAGACATCAGCACTAAGGAACTGATTCTAAAAAAAAATGTAGTTAGTAGTTTGATAGAATGAAGAGTGTTAATTCTTAAGTAGGAAAGAGAGAAAGTAATGGGAGAAAGAGAAAGAAAATAAAGAGTGAACAAGAGGGAAAGGATTATGTATTGGAGTTATGAGAAGTTATAGGGAAATAACACAGAATTGGAACAACTAAAGGAAGTCCTAAAATGACCTTCAGGAAATGGTACAAGCTGACACAAAATAGTCAAAAATACATACATCTAACAAAAAGATGAAAAAATGACAATAAAATATAAAATTAAAATATAAAAGATCTTTATTATCTTTCTAGTTGGGATGTATATGGTTTCTCTACCTCCCTTCCTCCTCACTCCATCCTATGTAGGGGACTGCAGATGGGAAGAGCTGCTGATCTTAATTCAAACACATTAAATTGATGACGATGAGTTCCACATTGTTCTCTACTTTCTTCAGGAATTTCCTTATCTGAAAATTCCTGCCTGCCCATTACAGTGTTGTCTCTGCCATGCTGGGGAACATAACGTTCCCCACGAGGCTTTCTGCACCCAAGGTTCTGAATGAGTATGGGAGAACTACTCATGCTTATTCTGATCTTTGTCACTGTGAGGTCTCTTCAGATTTCAGGTGTGTGTGTGTGTGTGTGTGTGTGTGTGATGTCCCACTGTTCTTGTCAGAGAAAAATCGCTCTCATCATGTCTGAATCATGCTTTGCATACTTTTAAAAAATAATATTTGTTTTATTTTTTGAAATTATAATATAATTAAACAATCCCCCACTCTTCCCTCTTCTCCATCTTTGGAAGGGGGAACATACAGAGCTTGCCTACTTTTTGAGTCAATGGTGTGTGATTCCTTCTCAGGCTAATCTCTCTTGGATCATCTTAGACTCAATCTTCGCTTCAGGCTCCCTTGATGCACTTGGGCTGCAGTTTCCACAGCCAGCACTGCTGCTTCTGTCTCTCTGTCCATGGTCCATAGCATGTCTCGACGGACAAGCCAGACTTAGTTTCTAACTCTCCGTTCTTACAGCACCTGGGCTCAAGGAGCCATTGCTCCTTAGCAGCTACTACTGTGAGAAGTCTAGTATACAAGGCACCAGTTGATGGCTACTTCTCTGCAGAAAGCGTTTGAGATCTTGACTCAGTTATTCACTTCTATAGCTCTTCCTTTCACAGTAGTAGAGATTTCCCCCCACATTATTATTTTATTATGCAAGGTCAAACAGATACAGTTCATAACCTGATATTTTCCAAAGACTTTAAATCTGGCCCAGAAAACAAAAGAATCCATGTTTAGAGGACCAAGTGAAAGTATAAGAATAATATCTCATCAAATATAGAGTTTGGATAGAATATGTAAACTTTAGGGAAAAAAATACAAAAGAAGCCCTGGGGTTGATGAAATGAAGAATTCTTGATAGTGGTTTAGTAGTAGACTCCAGTGCTGTGGATAAATAAAATGCTGATTGGCCAGTAGCCAGGTAGGAAGTATAGGTGGGACAAAGTCTGGGGAGTGGAAGGCTCAGGCAGAGAGACACTGCCAGTCACCGTGATGAGAAGTAACATGTTAAGATACCGGTAAGCCACGACCTACGTGGCAACTTATAGATTAATAGAAATGGGTTAATTTAAGATATAAGAACAGCTAGCAAGAAGCCTGAGCCATTAGGCCATACAGTTTGTAAATAATATAATTCTCTGTGTATTTGCTTGGGTCTGAGGGCCACAGGAACCAGACAGGAACAGGATAACTTCAGCTGTACTCCAGTAGGCAGAAAAATCACTGGATTTGAAGACAGAACATTATCCAACTTAAGAAAAGAAAGAATTAAAAAAATATCCACGGTCAGGCCCCGGGTGGAGCTCCAGGAGTCCAATTGGCAAGAAGAAGGAGGGTTTATGTGAGCAAGAGTTGTTGGGACCAGGGATGGATGGAATACAGGGACGAGTGGCCAAATGAATGGAAACACATGAACTGTGAACCAATGGCTGAGGGGCCCCCAACTGGATCAGGCCCTCTGAATGGGTGAGACAGTTGATTGGCTTGATCTGTTTGGGAGGCATCCAGACAGTTGGACCGGGTCCTGTGCTCAGTGCATGAATTGGCTGTTTGAAACCTGGGGCTTAGTAGAGACCGTTGGCTCAGCCTGGGAGGAGGGGACTAGACCTGCCTGGACTGAGTCCACCAGGTTGATCTCAATCCTCGGGGGAGTCTTTGCCCTGGAGGAGATGGAAATGGGGGGTGGGCCGGGGGGAGGGGGGTGGGGCGGGAGGGGGAGAATGGGGGAATCTATGGCTGATTTGTAAAGTTGAATTATATTGTAAAATAAAATAAAATAAATTCAAAAAAATTTTAAAAAGGGAAATGAGAAATCAACAGAAGCTTTAGAAACCCTATGGTTGTTACCAAAAGTGCATTCATACATATTATAAGGAGAGACCAAAGGTAGAGAAAACTATTTTAAGAAACAATGAAAACAGGATTCTGGGGTCATTCAGTCTGCATATGGGTATAGTTTTCCCAGCAAAATATGGTGATTGGGATCTCCTTTCTCTGGTGTATGTCTGCATTGTCTTTGTTGTGAATCACTTGTATGTAAATGTGGGGTTTATTCTGAGCACTCTATTCCATTGGTCTATGTGCCAGCTTTTATGCCACATTGTTTTACTGTACCTTTTTAAAATTAGTTTTAGCTCAGATTTGTGATGCCTCTAGCTTTATTCTTTTTTGTTATTATTGTTGTTCCAGATTGCTCTGGTTATTGGAGTCTTATCAGCAATATGGAGGTTCATCAATAGACTAGAATTGAAATTATGATGCAATCAGCAACTCTGTTTCTGTCATATAGCCATAGAAAATTATGTCAGCATTTCAAGGAAATATTTACACACAACAGCAATATATGGAATCAGCTAGATGTTGATCAATAAATGAGTAAGAAAAACATGGCTTATGAATGCAAGACTATTAAATCATAAAATAGTAATGTTACTATTTTCAGCAAAATAGGTGGAACTACAGGGTTTTTTATGTTAAGTTAAATAAAGCAGACAAAAAAGACAAGTATTGCATGGCCTCAATAATAGATGATATTGCCGGGCGTTGGTGGCGCACGCCTTTAATCCCAGCACTCGGGAGGCAGAGCCAGGCGGATCTCTGTGAGTTCGAGGCCAGCCTGGGCTACCAAGTGAGCTCCAGGGAAGAAGCAAAGCTACACAGAGAAACCCTGTCTCGAAAAACCAAAAAAAAAAAAAAAATAGATGATATTAAAAAATGCCAATCAGAATATATAATGATGATTCCAAGAAGCTCAGCTGAGTTAGTAGTATGGGGTTTAATAGGAGATAGAATAGTCAGTAATGAAACACAAAAAGATAAAGTAATAACTAAAACACTGAGGTTATCATCATACTTAGTCACTTATTATTTAATTTATAAGTAATTTGAGCAAAGCAGTTCATAGGCTCCAAACACAGAGTAATGAAAAAGATAAGACATCACTGGCAGAACTTAACCTTTATAGTGAGAGCAGGTATGATTTATTTCCTATTGCTCAAGTTCTTAGCTTTTCTTTCTCCTTCCTGACTTGTGTCCTTTGTAAAAGCAGACATTGAAGTAACAAGGTGGGTCTAAAAGATGAGAAAAGGTCAATAGAATGGCAGCCACTTGCTCATGAAATTCCAGGTGGGAATTGGTCAACAAGAAATTATAATTCAGATACTAATATTAAATGCAAAAAATTTAGCATTATTCTCTCAAGACACCCTGTGACATTTACTTTAATAAATTTGGAAATGAAAGGACAAGCTTGGAGAAAATATTTATGTCTCCTTGGTACTCCTCTTAACTATTATAAAACTTCAGATGTTTATTGATTCTTTGGATTGAGTTGCACACTTTCAAAGATATGACTTTATTCACACATGAATAAATGATAGAAGTTAAAAACTCATGATTACTGTGTCTACTATGTACTTTGGTATACCATGTAGACAAAATTTCTTCAGAGATAACATTCTAAAAGTGAAAGCAAAGCGTAAGCAAGCGTGAGGGTGTTTATAATAAGATAATTTCAGGTGTTGACAAGAAGTAATAGGTGCATAATTTATGGTCCACAACAAGTAGGAAAATGTAGGGTCCTTGTTCAAATAGTATTAACAATTTTAAGACAAAATAATTAAGTACTAACTAAGAATTTGAAACCATTTTATTTCTGGGTCCTATGAAACTACACATGTCACAAGCTTACGATGCCAGGCCAGATATTGCAGGTCATATAATAACCTAGATGGAATTCAACTTGTTTGAGAAGAAACATTACATTTTTAAAGTTATAAATTACTTAAAAGCATATCTCTTTATCCAAATAATTATGTATGCTACTTGGATGGATGTCTGTTTTTCTAAGGAAGGTTGTGGTATTTTAAAATTTTAACCTAGCAAGATATAGTTTAAATGCATGCTCTCACTAGATGAATAATATTGTAATATGTTTACTGGAAGGTTAAACTCAGCCTTAAAATTCAGAAAACTCTTTCTGCCCTTTTTCAGTTTTCTGACCTTGACCCTGATCCTTGAACTTTTGAAACTTCATAAGTTTCAAATAATAAATTTGAATGATAAAACACAACACTTAATGTTGTTTTAGGCATGGAATAAGATGATCTTAATGCAAGATACTTAGCACAGTGCCAGAAATAGAATAAATTCTAGAAATTCTTATCATTAGTAAAAACAATAGCTAATATTGCTTAATTTCTAACAGATACTACTACATTCTCCAGAAAATGTCTTTTATTCTGCCAGCTTTGTTTCAAGATAAGTTTAAGTATCTTGATTATGCATAGCCACTCCTCAAATTCATGCTGATTTGAACATTTAATAAAGAGAGTATGGTTTCAAAGAATACAAATAAAATATTTGATTATCTTCTTTGTGTTTATTTTTGTTGATTGAGTGCCATACTGAATTTTCATGCAATTGTTACTCATTAACTAGTTTTTCACTGAAAAATGATTGCTTGTTTGCCTGTAGAAAATGTTCAATTGTTGGAGCCCTTGTCCTTACAGATTTTTGTGTATTTTGCTTTGTTAAGAAAAAGTGAGGACTGTTTAGATGGCTCTGTGGATAAAGGCATTTCTTTACTAAGCTTAGCTACCTGAGTTTGACTCCCAGAGCCATGACATGTGAATGTACTGGGAGATGCCTCAGCCAAAACATTTGCTCAGTGTGCCTGACAACCTGAGTTCCAATCTCCAGCATCTAGTAAACAGCTGGGTATTACAGTTCACATCTGTAACCCAACTGTGACTCTACCATTGTGATGGAATCATTGTAACTAGGAATTTTGACCTAAAATGAACTCTTTATCCCTAGGTTGCTTTTGTCAGAGTATTTTTTATCACAACAGGAAGCAAAGTTAAGACACCCTGTCTCAAAAATTAAGATGGATTGTGGTGAGGAAGATACTGGGCTTTGCCCCTTGGCAATGTAATCATAGAATTCTTCGACCTTACCATGTTCCCTATCATTCTGGAGATGCTGAATGGATCAAATGAGTTAGTAGCTCTGGGGATATAGTCTTAGTAAGAGTATGTGACAATATCTTTAACTGCCGGAACTATGTTCTCCTGGAGGCTGTGTGCTCTCTAAATCAGGGTTTATATTGAATGTTTTTTTTTTTAATAGCCAAGATTAAAATGAATAGAGATTAAGGGATGATTTTATTGTTTGGATTTGTGTGTGAAGGAACATTCTCCCCACCCAACATATGTGTCTGTAGATCTGATAGATCCACTTACTGAGAAATGAGTAGATTATGATAGCTTCAACCTAACCAATGGATAAAGTCCTTGCTGGACTCACAATTTGATGGTATTATTGAGACATTGGTAGAATGTAGAAAATAGGGCTTATCTGGGCTAGTTGCAGGTATATTGCATGCCTATCACCATTTGAACTCTTTATTTCCCAGCTGCCATGAAGTAAATCACTTCCTCGGCCACATGTTCCTATCACAATGATGGTCTACCTCACTAGGAACTCATAACAGTGGATCCGATTGACAATGAGTTAACCCCTGAAACTGTGAGCCAAAATATATCTTGCCTTAAAGAAGCTGATATTGTCATACATCTTGTGATAGCAATTCACCATGATTAACAGAGATCAAATAGAAATAGGGCTATTCACTATTAACATTACTTATCTAATTGCAATTACTGTATTCTATCCCCCAAATATGCTTATGTCCTAATGGTCTAGGAGTCTTAAAAGTTCAAAATGTTTTCCCCAGGGAACTATGCAATGACTCTACTGAACCCTATATTAAAAAAAAGTCAGCCCTGCCCCTGAACTCACTATGCTTTCATATCAGTGGGCAGTGAATGGAGTCACTTTGCCTGTTCCTGTGGTTGATCTTAATTACCAAAGAGGGCAGCTACAACGCAGTGACAGTGGGAAGTGCAGGCCTAGTAAATGGGAGATAACATACTTTATGATTAAAGTTAATGGAAAACCAAACACATAAATTCAGGCATGACTGCTAAATGGTTCAGATACTCAAGGAGTAAAGTCACCTTGACAGGCAAGGAAACACAACCAGTTAATGTGGTCATTGGGGACAAAAAATATAGAATGGTAGTGGAAGTTATTAAATGTAGGCTATGACCACATCACTAGCTGTATAAATGAAGACTATAACGGTTATGAATATTTCTTATTTTGTTAGGAATATGTTTGCATGTGCATATATACAGCATATGTAAAAGCCAAATTTTATTTCTGGAAAGGAGGCATGGGAGGAGATGGAGAAAGGAGAAGGGATGTGAGTGGTATAGACGCAGTCCTTACGTATGTAATTCTCCAAGAACATTTAAAAATTGTTCTGTTGTCTTCTTACTAAATCATTCACCTCTTCACATACCGTGTCTTCTTCTTCTCTGGCCTGTCAAAAGCAAATGATTACATGACTTTTGGAATATCTTCTGAGAAGATGAACATTTAAAATTACCTTATAATATTTAAAAGATGTTTGTCTTTACATTTCAACCCTTGTTTAGTCTAAATATATACACATTTTCTCCTTTATATTATATATTACATATAGTATATGTCATATATTATAGATATATGATATCTCCTTTATTTACATATTATAGATAATGGACTATAAGGGGTCTTCTGGGATCTGATGCTTCAGACAGAATTTCTTTGGGGCTTTTAAATTATGTTTGAGACAGGCAAAGGACTCACACTATCTCTACTGGTGAGGCTGGAATTTTCAGTTTAGGATGTGATCACTAAAATTCACAATTTTTAATAAGGGACTTTAACATCTCATTAGAGAAATCTATCCACTTTAAGCCTAGTTACTGGAGCCTGAATCACAGCTGGAGACAAGACCAGGACAGAGTGAATATAGATTCAGAAACACAAAAGATGAGGGATCCTTCTGGAAGAAGGGTTATCAACACTGGCTGAGGGCATTCTTCCTTGGCAAGTGGGAATGAAGCCTTAAATCCCAGCTGCAGTAGATGCTGTTCTTGGTTTAGGTGGTCCAGAAAACTCCAATATCATGCTTTGTTGACTGACATGGCTTTTCTTTGTACAGATGGAGTTGGATTGATGGGATAGCATGGGAAATGCATTAGCAAGAAGCACTGTGGAAATTTACACCTAAGCCATGATGCTGCTCCTGATATGTCAACAATGTTTTTTTTTGGGGGGTGGGGCACAAGTCTGGTTTTGTCCTTACTTGATTTAGTTCAAGTGTTCAGAGCACCCAGGCTTGGAAAGCTGAAGTGATCATACATTTGGCATTCTTACCAGCTGAGCTAACTTGTGAACTTAGGATCCTAATGGAACCCCCGAATGCCTTTTAAAAAAGCATTTGGTGACTTGGTGAAAAAAAATGTCATTTAGTGGAAATGTTGTGAGCCCCCTAATGAGTTGACAAACTAATAAAATATGCTCTGAGTGAAAATCTGAGTCTACTGTGTGACTAAGAGTCACATGCAGCCCTTGTCTTCCTTTCTAATACTCCAAAGCATGGTATACTCTACTAGTCTAATTGTATTCCAACATCCATCACTAGATGTTCAAAGGACAGCCTTGGGCAAGACTCTCTGTTGTTAAATGTATTTTTCTTATATGGGTTTTCCTAATGGCAACATGAGCTATTGTCTCTGGTTGCTTGCACTATTTCTGAGTGAATGTGACCTTTGTATAAGCCCTCAGGAAAACTTGTATAGAAGCATTTTGTCTTTTCACCTTTTTCTCAGTTTCTTTCTGAAAAACACACACACACAAAGAATCTGAGAGTTTCTATTTAATATTCACTGTATGTAATTCCTGCCTCAGACTAAATCTAAACAAGGAAGCAGACAGTAGATGTGAGTCCTGGTGTCCTTAACATTTGAATGCCAAGGAAACATTTTAATTGCGGTTTGTTGTGTACATAGAATTTCCACTTGGTTTAAGTGTGTCTCTATGAACCTCTCTTTCTGTACTGAGTCCTTACTTGCAAACACTCACTGAATAATAATCTGTGACACATGCCAGCCTAGGTGCTAGTGACAATGATCTTGCTCTAAACTAAGACATGAAACAAGAAAATAAACCTGTGAGTTCTGTTCATGTTTTCTTTAACCAGAGGTAACTGGTCCATTTTCCAACATTTAATATCCTCAGTAGAGATCAAGATAATTTTACCTGGTCCATGGTTGTTAAGGAATTCTTAGAGTTATGCTTATACATCCTTGTCTGTAATAATGATTAGAGTTGCTTCATAAATGATAATTTCTTTGAATGGGGTCCAGCACAGGAGAAGTCAAAAATCAATGTTACCTATTTTGTCTTGAGAGTCTATGAGCCACTCAGTGGTCAGCCATGCATGAGTCAAGACTAGTTACAATAAAGAATGCTAATAGAGACAATAGCAGCCCTACAGCTCAATGAGTGTTGAAGGGGAAAGTGTGGCCTACTTGAAAAGGAAAAGGTGTTGGAGACAGTGAGTTCACTGTGGTCCTTTCTAATAATTCAATTTCTCTCATTTATGGTGCTAATGGTTTCAGAGTCTTAATCGCCTACCATGGCCTGTTTTACAGCTGGATTAGAGAAGGTTTATGAAACATATAGAGAGATGCAAGAGCAAGTTAGGATATTTCTGGTGAGGGCCTCCCCAAGCACAGGCATTAAAATTACCACAACTCTGCATGTGCCTCTTTGGTCTCTGAGCATGTAGCCATTTCTAGCCTCCCCTCTATGTATTCATCTCTGCTAATGAGAAAAATTTCATATAGAAAATTCAGGTGTCTAGCAAAACTGTGGATTTCAGTCTCCAGGAAGGAATGGGCTGACTGTGAAAATGATGACTTGCTCTTTGTTGGGTCATTTTCATTGGTTGTCATAAGCTTCCAAGTAAAACCAGCAACACCGCTAGAGGCTTTATTTCCTGTGTCCCAGAAAGCAACATGCTTAGCCTTCCTAAACAAAAGGTGCATTTGTTTTTGCTCAAGTGTATTTAATTAGATAATAGGAATCACTGGCAATGCTGTGATTAAACAGGCACACTGGAGAATGTATAGTTTTGAATCTCAGATGCAGCTCCCCAGGCAGAGAGATAATTTGAAATGAGTTGACTCCAATTTAGAGTCAATCAACAAAAACACACTGAATACTTATTACATGATTAGAGTAAACTGCCTGAAAGGGCTATTTCTGAATGTGTGAAGCCACTGACTTTAACTTTTGAGAAAGTACAAGTGTAACATGCGGAACAAATAACTAGAAAATGCCACGTGGGTATCTTACTGAGGTCTTGCAGGGAGTCTTGCTGGCATGATCAGTTCAGATAATCTTGGCTGCTCTAATTATGCCAAGATAGAAGCTTAGACATCAGGATGGATTCTATGCTTTTAAATATTGACTAAACACTTATTAGTAAGACAAGATTCATTGAAAACGATTGGAAAAAGAATTTAAATATTGCAATGAAGTATGCTTATGTGCAAGTCTGATTATGTGTACATATAAAATGATATTTACATCTACCTTTTGATTATTCTTTTATTCAGTAAACATTTATTGAGCATCATGTACATAGAATAAATTACTCTGAATAATATAAATTAAGGAAATAAAACAATTATAAAGCCTTGTTATGTAATGTATAGCCATGGGAGATACAGAAAAGCAAAACCAAGCACTGTAAGTCAACACACTGAATATTATCTCAGGTGATGCACATGTATCACAAAGGCATTTTCACTGAGAAATGGAAGGAAATAGGCTTCCAGGGAGGATCTGTGATCAATGGCAGGTTTGATGACAGCTACAGATTACTGGAGTACTATTGTGGTGATCATCTTTTCACTGTATAGCATAGACCAGAGGACAATAAGTGAATGACCAGAGTTTAGTGTTTGCTAAGTCAGAAACACTAAGGCAGAGTGTTAATAAAATAGCAAAGCGATTAAGCTTACAAGTTTAGACTCAAATGA
>CABHPP010085329.1:15471-30019 GCA_902168425.1 Peromyscus attwateri | reverse complement strand
GAATTAGGTGATAAGTGGCCCTATAAAAATGCATGGTGTTGGAAAGCAAGGCTGGGGACACAGTGGTCACAGGACTGGTCTTTTTAGTGCCTAGAGGTGAGCTGGATTTGACATACTATTGGAATGCCCCACAACAACATAACCATGTGAAAACACTGGTCCATGATACCTGACGGCTCAGGGCTCTCCATTCTTTTGCCACCTGCCTCACAATATTGGAACTAAAAGGCTAGTGCATGGCTTTTGGGAGCCCTCATTCCCCGAGTTGGCCACTGATTAGTGCTTCTTCTCATGGCTTCTACTGTGCTGACCCTGGGTCTAGCCGATGTTATGGCTATTGCAGGTCATCCTCAAATTGCTCTAGAGCAGTGAATAGGTAAGATGGTGGTCTTCCATCTTAGCTACATCAGTTCCCAAATAAGGAAGTATCTTGTGCCTTATGTTCTACGCCAGACACATGGCATTTAGGGTCTCAAGATTTGATATTTAATCTGATTAGAGAGCTTGGTAAATCCTCTGTCATTTAACAACCTCTCCAATAAAAATAACTGTATTGAAATTTGATTATTTCCTGCTGAGCCAAGTGGACTTTCCATTTTTTCCTTTTGATAAAGTTGAGGAAGGAGAGAAATTTGAGAGACTTTAAAAATCTTTAACCTCGCTGTCACAAGACAAAGATTCAAAGACAATGTCTCTTATCAGCTTTACAAAAAAAAAAATCCTTTCACTTCTTTTTGATTCATGACTTCACATTCAAAGTAGCCCTCAGATATTAATTAAAATTTCAGACTTGACAGATGACCTCAATGGTTTTTCTTTGTAATTGGTTATTTTCTAAGAAATGTTTAATTTGATACCATCAGCTAAAATTCTGAGCAGAGAAAATGATAATTAAGCAAACAATATTTGGAATCCATTTTCATAATTTCCCTTTTTGTTCATTATCTTTTCTTCATCATGATAATTGGATTGGTGCATTACTAGTCAAAGATAAATATGGCTTCAAAGGCCATATTACCGTGGTATGGAAGTGTCTTTCCCATATCCATACCTGCACCTGAGGCAGTAGGAAGGATGAGCAGCTGTGGGCAGAGGTTAAAACATTTAAAGAGGAAGGAGGTGCTTAGGTATGTTGGATAATAGAATGGTTTGGTTTCAGGATCTATCTAAATTCCAGACCTCTGGATTTAGGGGAGCAAGCCCATGAAGGTACCAATTTTCTGTTTTCAAGTAACCTTGGTTTACAACTCTGTTTTTATAGAATAAAAGAGGGCACAAACAAACCCAAACATCACCTTTTCCTTTTCTTCTATCCTTTTATAGCTGAGAAGTATGTCACTTCATTGATTATTTTATATCATTAAATACTTCAAGAAAATTAATTTATCTTTATGAAAAATACAGAACAAAAAGGTGATTTCTATTTTTATTCTTCTATACATTCTGAAGATTACTTTGTTTTTGATGAAGTCTTACTGTGTAGTTCAGACTAGCCTAGAATATACTACATAGCTAAGCTGGCCTCAGAGTTCCTGAGATCCTCCTGCTCAAGGCTCCCAAATGCTGGGATTGCAGGCATCTGACTTAGTGAAGATTTTAACTGATGGCTAAGGTGCAGAAAAATTGTCTAATATCCATTATTGGTATATTTATTACACTGGTTTTAAATTGGAAATAATGCTTTCCAGATAATAGGCTAAATTTTCTAGTCTCTTTTTATAGTTGAGTCTGACCATACCACCAATTTTGATTAAATAGTATAGTTGAAATAGTTGTGTGTGGAGGGGCATCTCGAAAGTTGATATGCCCTTCTGGTTTTTTACTTTTATTGTAATGAAAACATGGTAACTTGAGTGCCAATAACTGTATTGGACCTTGAGAATCATGGCTTGACAAAGGAGGAGCAAAGCAAATGTTGGAACCATCCCTGGTTCCTTTGGAACGGCCACAATGCCACCTTCATCACTCTTAATCTTTTGAGTTGAATGTGAATGGGAAATCAAGTTCTGCCTTTTCAAACCAGCTTCAGTTTTTATTTCTTAGGTATGTGGAACCAAACCAACTTTACTTTTACCTTTGAGATGAGTCTTTTGATGGCTGTTTCTCTACAGCATTACATTCTTTTAAATCTATTTCATACTCACAGAGTGCCCACTGCACACCAGACATACAGCCAGTGTTCAGCCAGCCAGTCTCTACCATCTGAAGCTTACTATCTGATGAAAGTACAAGAAATAATCTTTGTTTTCTATTTTTACTGCCGTTTCCCTCTCTCCTGACCTCACTGAATTGAGACCTCTATATATTCTTTAATTCATGCCTTCAAGTCAGAGTACGAGGCCATATAACTTTATTATTTCCTGGGATGACTTTCAAAGGTCATTGACACGTGTGACTTTCAAAATAAGGAGTCTGCAACTCTGACTTTTTTCTGACATAAGATTTCAGACAGTTCTAGGTGGAGTGCTAGTTTTAGCAGCCAACTGTCTTTAATTTGGGACTCTATTCTTTGGTCCACTGAGATGTCTGTGGCCCTGTGAGGGGTGTTTTTTTTTTTTTTTTTTATGTGTGTGTGTGCACATGTGCGAATGCACACACATGTGCATGTATGAGGACACTGGAGTAAATACTGACTGTGTGCTCCTTTTGTGATTTACCATGGATTAGGATTGCTTTCGTCTCCACTAGGCCTCTACTAAAAGTCCATATTTGTTCCTTAATTGCTTTTTTATGACCCTCGGCCATTTTATGGCATTCTTAATTAGGTGTTCTCTAACTCACCAATTGTCAGAATGATAGGCCAAGATCGCTCTCTCACTTAGGTACATGTCAGGTCGTCAGGAGATGCTATGGAAGCTGTCCTTGTAATTGACTTTATTGGCCACGTGGTCTTCGGAGGCACAAAAGGTGGCTCTGCCTAACCCATTGATTGGCTCCCTCCTTCTCTTTCACAGAAGCTGTAACTTTCCTATGTCTCCTCATGCCTTGGTTGTTCCTGTCTCTTTCAGACACTGCCTTTTAATCTCAAGCCCCTTCCTCCCTCTCTCCTTTGCTACACTGCAGCCCTTGTTCTGCAGGTGTTTCTTGTGTTCGTAATGACTGCTTCAGTGGCTACCATAGCAGCCACTGTAGTCATGGTGTCCCTAATGTATTTTCTCCAGAATGACCAGTTCCTTCCTAGGAACTAGACCTTTGCATTTCATCTTTCGCTGACACTGAGTAATGGTTTTTTGTAGTTGTTTGCATTTCATCTTTTGCTGACACAGAGTAATGGCTTTTTGTAGTTGTTCGCTTGATTTTGGATCCATGGCTTTGCTATTTTTTTTTTTTAAATCTCACTAAGGATCCTTCTAGAGATTTCACTGTTGCTCAGAGTAAAGCCCGAGAATATACCTTTCCTAAATAGCAAACCACTGGATGTAAGATGCAATATTTTGGCCATGAAAGTAACCTGAGAGAGAACAGTTGAAGTTTGCTTTAAAGACAAAATAATTTATTGATTTTAGAAAGCTTAGCCCATACTGAAACATTCTGAAAGAGGCACTGGAACTGGCCGTTAAATTCAAGAAATGATAAATCTCAGTTATTGGCACAGACATTAAGTGTCTTGATATGCAGAGCCACAGTCTGATAATGTTGCTAAATTTGGGTTCATCATGACAAGATATTGAGAAATCCATGAAATTTATGACATACGAGGGCAATGTGATATGTCACTTAATTGATGAAAAAATCTATCCTGTTTGAATGATGTTATGAAAACTGCTAGCAAAGAAAAGAAAAAGTCCAGAGTTCAGATCAGAGGGGTGGAAGCTTCAGAAACGGTGAAAAACTGCTACAGTACTTTCAAAATGTCATTGTCCTCCCCCAGAGTCGGGGGAGGTGTGAGCCCCTGCATCCTGAGTGGAGGACGCAGCTGTATTGGTACAGATAACTTGGCTAGCCACAGTGAAACCCCAGGGCTCCCTTGACTTGAGCAGCTCCCTGCTCATGCCACCCCAGCTCTTTCAGCCCTCACAGGAGGGGATGAGCAGCAGAAAGAACAGTGCAAACAGCTGTGGGGTTGTGCTCATCTGGTGAACTGAGGAGGTGTGCAGTTCTGAGTGCTCGCTCTCTTACGTACCACACTTGCTGTTTTGTGTTAGCATTGGGTATTTGGTCTGTGTTTCGTGTTGTTTTCTCTCTTAGACACCATTTCTCCCATGCCTCTTTCCTCTTATATGGGTCATGTATGCCTTCTTCTTTAGGTATTGAGTCAGTTTCGATGGGATGCTAGTTACTATGAATTGACTTTGTTGGGTGATGAATATGCCTGGATGTCTGGATCATCATGCTTTGTTACAATGCCTTGGAAACCACTTGCTTCTTTCAAGCATGGTCAGAGGGTTGCAGCCTTCAGAGCAAGGTTTTCTCTGCTTTGGAGTTTCTGCCCTTTTCATCATGCTGCCCAAAGCATGGGAGTGGTGAGGTTCTTCTGCTTTGATCAACAGAGACAAAACTGATTTCTAGTCCTGGGTGAGTGCATGGATTGTTTCTTCATCTGGTGTTTTCCCAGAATTCAGACATTTTCCTTGCTTGCGCGAACTCACCTGAAGGGGTCCCTTTGTGGCTCTCTAAGGTTCTATGTATTGGCAGCTTCCTTAGCACTCTGTCCTGTGAACATTAGCTACTGTGGATTTCCTGTTGGAGCCCACTGAGGTTTCCTAGTGACTTCAACAGCATGACTGCATAACAGGATGATTGGACCATGGGCTTGAGTACTAGGTATTTGGAAGGGTCTACACTTGGCTATATCTAGCAAGGTGGTGGTCTTTTGCCCTTCCCCTTGGCATTGTTATAAAAATCCCCTTTGAATAAAGTTCTGGGCCAGTAGATAAGGATCCAGGCCCACCCGAGGCTATCCTGCGTTTCTATCTGTTTCTCTCCCCTCTCTTTCTGAGTCTCTTATCCCTCACTCCTCAAGAGTCCCTGGGATAAACAAATGTGGGAGCTGGTCTCCCAGAGTTTCCTTGATAACAAACCCAGCCTCCTCAGCTTTGGGAGAACGTTGGTACTTCCTGGTGCCTGGATCCCCACTCCCTGAACTTGAAACCTGGAAAACTCCTCAGTCAATAAGATTTAGTGCTGTGTAGTTCACCCTATTTGTTACCTTGTCTCAGGGCCAACTGGGTACTTGATGGCCAATAGCTGAAAGCTCTAGTTTGCTTTGTTGAAATAGTTGTTTCAAATGTGTGTTCAAGTTGTTTCAATTTTCTAGCCTCTTAATCCCATAGCTTCCTGTGTTAGTGTGGCCAGTCCCCTGAGTAAAGTTTCTGCCCACCAGGAATCTTGCTACAGTGTCCCAGTATCTGAGAAGCAACATCAAAAAAGGTAGCTCATCCTATGGTAAACTCAGCTCCAATTATGCTGCCCCTTTAGTTTTATTTCCGCACACTGACCTGGCCTCAAACTGGACCACTACATCATTCACCCATTCACTCACCCATCAGTTCACTATTGGCTAAGAATTGTTTGTTTGTTTTTTGTTTTGTTTTTGTTTTTGTTTTGCAATGGTTTTCATTAAACTTGATTATTGGAGTAGGGAATAAGATGGATATGAAGACTTCATCTTGGGAGCCTAAATTCTAGTGGAAAACAGCAAATGAGCTATAGAATTAAACTTGTGATGGGTACTATGAAGGAGAAGCCCAAGAAGGCCTATGCAAGATTACAGGGTGGGCTCTACCTCACTGAATAATCAGAAAGATTTCTCTGTGGATGTGACATGTGATTGGGACTTGCTAAGAAAAATTACTAGTAGGGCTACTTTTTGATAAAAAGAGATACGTATTGTTCTGAAACTCTTTTCCATATTTAACATAAACTCCAATCATAAAAATTTCCTGTTAAGACCATTTCTTAGTAAGAGTTCAATTGCACTGAGATGTTCTTTGTTGTTTTGTTTTGTTTTGTGTTTTTGCCAGTTGTATTTGGTTCTACCCTAGGCCATCCAGTTTCAGTATTGGGCATGGGATCCCTCTTCTGGCATGGGCCTCAATTTAGACCAGTTACTGGCTGGCCATTCCCACAAGCTCTGAGCCACCATTGCTCCAGCACATCTTGCAGGCTGGACAGGTTTTAGGTCAAAGGTAGGATAGGTTGTAGGCCAAAGGTTTTGTAGCTGGGTGAGTGTTCCAGTCCCACCACTGGAAGCCTTGCTTGGTTACACAAGACAGTCAGTTCATGCTCCATAACCCCCATTATTAGAAGTCCTTGCTAGGGTCACTCTCATAGGTTCCAGGAAGTTTCCACTGTACTAGGTTTCCACATCATCTTCCAGGTACCGCCCAACTCCAGTAGTTTTTCCCTATACTTTCTCCCTCCATCCCTCCCTCCCCTACCTGGGCCCTCCCACTCCTGTCCCCACCCACCCTCTCTACCTGCAAAATATGCCAGCACCCTGTGTGTTTTTGGCACCTTTGTCAAAATCAGGTGCATTTCGTTCTAGTTCTTCTGTTCCATTGACCCATGTATCTGTTTGTTTGTTTGTTTGTTTGCCAGTAACAAGCTGTTTTCATTACTATGGCTCTGTAGTACAACTTGAAATCAGGTACAGTGATAATTCTGTTATTGGTCTTTTTTCTCAGGATTGCTTTGGCTATCTGGGGTTTTTTGAACTTCCACATGAATTTCAAGATTTTTTTTTTCTATTTTTTTGTCAAGAATGGCGTTGGAATTTTGATGGGGGTTGCACTGAATCTGAAGATTACTTTTGTACTTTGGCCATTATTCTGATATTATTAATTCTTCCAGTTCATGTATGATCCTCTTTTTAAATAAAATTCTTTTCAGTAAGAAACACGACTTTTCAAAGTTTAGAGCTCTTAACCTACATGTATTTCTTTGGAGTTGTGCAAGAAAATCTCTTTGCGGGTCCAAATAAAGGAATATGGAACCAATATGAAGTTTGAACTATTTGTTTATTGTTTGTGAAGAAAATGATGCATGGTTTGGGTAGTTTTAACTCAGGTTTTTGGTAAACTTCATTAAGTTATAAGTGGTATACAGAAACATACATATTTATGCACATAATTTGATGAATCTTGGTACCCATGTATATCCATAAAATCTTTTCTGCAATCAAGACAATAAGCGTATCTATCCGTTCCAAAAGTTCTTCCATTGATTATTGTATATTTGTGGTGGAACACATAGTGTGAGACACCTCACCTAATAATTGTGAGCCCAGAGTATTTTGTCAAACATGAGTTCTTTGTTGTACATCAAATCTCCAGAATGTACTCATTTAATGAATGAAGCTTCAGATTCCTGAACTCTCATGGTCCTTGCCCCTGGAAATTCCCTTCTGTGCTCTGAGCCTATGAATCTAAGCATTTTAGATACCTCATATGAGTGGAATTGTGCAGTCTTTGTCCTTGTGTAATCTACTTATTATTCATATTTGTAGCATTCCTATAACACACTATTTGTGATTCGTGAATGAGAGTGGCTGAAAGTACTCAGCTTGGGAAGGGTTTTGTGAATTCACATTCATACGTACAAATGTGCAATGGCTGTTATTTGAAGTACACTTGATTATTGGTAGATTTAGTGATGAAAATAGAGTCAAGAGCCACATTTTACCGCTCCTTAGGCTGATGGAATGGTCAGAAAATTGTTCACTATTACCTCAAAACTTACCATCAATTTTCACAAAATTATGAAAACCATTATTTGATATAAAATACTATTTGGTAAATATTGTTTATTTAAAAGAGAAACCCTATAGAATTTGAAAATTGAGATAGATTTCATGCAATATAAATTCATAATTTGAATAAAAAGCTCTACAACAGTTAGTACATTTACAATGTATATCCATCACCCCATTTATTTTCAAGGATTTTTATCATCCTTAAAGGAAACCGTATAACCATTAAAGCAATCACTTTATTGTGTCTTTCCCCCAAACAACTGCTAGTCACCAGCATACTTTCAGTCTTTATGGATTTAGCCATTCTGTACTCTATATCTAAATATAAATAGCATTTGGCTCTTTTCTTTTGGCTATTTAATTTGTGGATGTCCTAAAATGACCTTTTGTGCCACCATTTGTCTAGCTATCTCACCTTGAACACACTGATCTGGGTAAAAATGTTTTTTTTTAGTCACTTTGAATTTATGACATAGAGTATGCCAACTCAAAGGATTGTGCCACCCACGTGGCAGCAGGGAAGGAAATGAGAGGCAAGGAATGCCGCTGAAGAATGGTGAAGACTCAGGTGACTATGTAAATAGAGATAAAGCAAACTGAGAGAAGAGGGAGAAAAGAAAGGATATATTTTGAAGGAGACAGATGAGCTGGGTTTGGGGAGGCATGTCTAAGATAAGGTGACACCTCATTCTCTTAGTAAAGAAGGACAATGCAGACTCTCATTTTTCATTTCAGTCCATTTATTTCACCATCAGTGGTCTGTATACAAATGGTGCATCATAGCATAAATAGTGTACCATGGTACACTGCACCATGGGATGTCTTAGGCAGATGGGGGAAAAGTGAGCATTTTGAAATTTCAGACAAGCTTTCTCTTTGTTGTGATGGAGATTTGAATTTCTCTGTAGTTGATCCTGATTGCCAACTTGATTGGATTTAGAAGTACCCAAACCATTAGTAAAACACATCTGAGTGTGATCAATGAAAAGGGGAAGATTGACTCTGAATGTGGGCTGCATCATATTCTGAGGGCATAGATGAATAGAAATGGAAAAGGAGAAAGCCAAACAAACACACTCTCTGCTTTCCAGCTTCATAATACAAGCTGTTCTGAAATTCCTCATCCTCCCCTGCCCCATGGGCTTAAACCTCTGATATTGTGACCTCAGAGATGTTCTTTCCCTGAAAATGGCTCACTTCTTATTTTGCCATAGCAGTGAATGTCTGATTGGCACAGGGACATGCTATTCCTTCCTCATGTAGTCTATGTGTGTAAAGGTATCTTTGAATGTACTGGAGTATTCTTTCTGATCTGTGAATCTTAGTAATTATTTTGAAAATATAAACAGCTATTTTTATTGAGCCAGCAATCTATCTTGGAGATGTCACTGACTGCTATCATCTCTGTGAAGTTGGCAAAAGGAATTTAAAACATTATTTTTTTCTGTATATAAACTCTATATTTAGAATGCCTTGTGTCTATGAACAGTTATTGTTTGTGCCTTTATACATAAAATTCCATTTCCTTATTGGTATTCACCAGCAAAAAAAGAGAAGCTATTTTTTTTTTCTCAAAGGCCTATTATCTACCTATTGAAGGAGAAGGGACCTCCCCCACCCCCCAAAAAACTGTCTTGATTTCCATATGATTCTAATTTGAAAGGTAGGTTAGTTTGCTAGGGCTGTTATAAAATAACAGCAGACAGTAGGCTTAAACATCAGTAGTTGATATTTCATAGTCTGGAGGCTGGTGTTAGAGGATCAAGATGGTGGTCATTCCGTGAGGATTTCAAGGGAGAGGTCTGTCAAGACTTCATTTCTTAGATTGTAAGGAGTGTCTTCTCTCTCTTTTTCTTTCCTCAGACCCCCCTTCCTCTATAAATGTTTGTCTCCAGAATTTCCCTTTTCCTAGGATACTGTTCATATTGGATTGAGGTCTTTCTTAATGACTTTTTATTTATTTATTTGCTTTAGGTGTGTTATTTTGTAATTACTTCATCTCCAAAATCACTCATATTCTGAGGTATTTGAAAGACTTCTACATGGACATTTTTTTTGGAAAGAACAGTTTAGCCTATAATAGTGCACTATACATGATAACCAGGAAGTTTTTAAAAAAACATTCTAGACTTTATTATTTTGAATTATTCTGTTAAAACAAAGGCCAGGGTGTCTCATACAGCAAGTGACACAGTTCTAGAAGATACTGATGCAGAGAAAGAAAAACCTCTAGAAGGCAGGCCAAAGATCAGAGGGAAGGGAAGTCTTCCATGAGGTTGTAGAGATATGTAGAACCTAGAGTGGTGGAACCAGGCAGAACCTGCAGTTTGGAAGCAGAGAGTTATGCAAGGTGACACATTAGGAGATGCTGTAAATGAAAAGCTTGGGACCCATGGACTCAGAGTATCACATGCAGTGTTAGGAATGAATTAACATAATGAAGTTTCCTTCTTGTATGTCTAAAATTGCAGTATTTATGCAAAAAGTAATTGATTAGAATACCACGGGCATTTGGAGAATTAAGGGAAGGTGTTTTTCTTGAATCACACACACACACACACACACATACACACACACACACACACACACACACACACACAGAGAGAGAGAGAGAGAGAGAGAGAGAGAGAGAGAGAGAGAGAGAGAGCAATATACTTTCTCCAGCCTCTCTGCTCAAGGTCTCTGTGGCTGTAGAGCCAAAGCAGACTGTGTTTGTGGATGGCAGCTTGGGGACCGTTGAAAAACTAGAATACACAAAACAAAACATCCCTGAGAGCACTGAAAGAATGGTTTCCTGTTATCAAGTAAGCAGTTACAATTTGAGTATCAGAATCAACATGATCTCATTTTACTGTCATTTGAAGGAAGGTTTTGTATAATGTTCCCAGGAACCATAGTCATGAGATCACATGGTCCAGTGTTCAATCTTTGATTTGCTTGCTACTCATAAGCTTTGTAATTAAATATTTGAAAGAGCTGAGCAGCTGAGCTAGTCAGTCATCTCATAGTTCTGAATCTTTAATAATCAACACAAAGGCTTAATAAGTAAGGTCAAACTGAAGTATACAACAATGTTCCCAGTCAAGTTTCTTGTTCTTTTTGGTTCAGGAACCCATCTACTACCATTGCTTCATAAAGTTGTCAGATCTCATTCATTTTCTCTAACTTGGAACAGTTCCTCAGTCTTCTTGCTTCTCTCCTGTCCTGAATGCCCTTACAGAATACGGGCCTTGAACTTTACAAGATTGACTTTTATCCTGGGTCTATCTGACATTTCCTAATCACCATACTGTAGCATAGATCACCCACCATGTGGATCTTCATATGTTCATGGCTGTCAGAGGCCACAGCCTTTCAGGGGACAGGAAAAGCAGGAAATATATGCATATACATTAAAAACATACCTGCACAACTCTGCCAGTTATTTCCATATTTATGAGGATGCACATGCATGTGCATGCATGAACACACATGCGTGTGCATGTGTGTGTGCGCGCGCACACACACACACACACACACACACACACACACACACACACACATTCTTACTGAGGCTTGGAACCCAGACTGACAGTTCCAGATTTTTTTTGCCTCCCCCTTTCTATGTTTGCAAACTTCTTTTACAACAGCGAGAACTTGGTTCCCCTCACTTTTCATATCTAGCGTGCTCTATCAGCTTTTTTACCCAGTCTTCCAGGTATGTCACCTCTTTCCCTCTGCCTCTTCCATGTTCCATCTTCAACACCGCTGCACATGCAAACAGCTCTGCTGGTAATGGGAAGCAAAGTTGGCACACGAGTGGGATGGAAAAAAATACAATGGAAAAGCCCGAGAAATTTCTTTGCATTTAAGCTTAATTTGAATTAACATTTCTGGTTATCATGCAGCCTAACAGGATAGCTGATGTAACTCACTGCTCATTTTTGCATTTATTCATGTGTCTGCCTTACTCTACCATGAGTTCCTAAGAAGAAGGGTGCTGTCTGAATCATCTCTGTCTCTCCAATGGCTACCATAGAGCGAGAAGCATGAAAGGTGCTGGTCATTGCATTCAGTGCCAGTAACACAAAAGAAATGGTTGAGGCATAAGCATCCTCAAAGATCTGGGGGAAATAATACTGTCCAACAGCTGGTGCACCAGGCACAAGTGGAAAGGGGCACACAAGAGGGCACGTGCACAAGTGGGGTTGTGAATATGGGCACAAATGAAGCACCTTCAAGTAAATATATATTGAGAAGATGCCTCGTTCAATTGTGGAAAAACTAAGAATTGAGAGTTAGAAGGATGGCAGCAAATTCTGAATGAGTGTGTGGGAATTAGAATTAAGAGCTGAATGAATGACTACATGAAGTCCTTATGAAGGTCAAAGGGTACTTTCGCTGTGGTAAAAAAATCTATTTTAGTAGTATCTGTTAAAACCAAAATAAGCCCATGATATCTCAATCCAGCCACAAAGCCCTCTACCTACAATTTTTCTAGCCTGCAAGATATTCTGGGGCAATGGTGGCACAAATCATGTGGGAGAGGCCAACCAATATTTGGTTTAACTTGAGGCCCATGCCAGGACAGGCAGTCCATGCTCTACACTGGATGACCAGGAACTACAGATTGGATAGCCCAGAGACCTATGGTTAAACCAAACATGACTGGAGAAAATAATCAATGAAATGATTGCTAGTGATATTCTGCTCTACTCATTCATAGACCAATGCCTTGTTCAGTCATCATCAGAGAGGCTTCCTCAGGCAGCAAATGGGAGTGGGTACAAAACACCCACAGCCAGACAGGCCAAGAGAGTCTAAATGGGATGTCTCTATCAGGATCCTCCCCTCAGAGATCGGGGAACTCCAAGAAAGAGGGGGAGGAAGGAACGTAGGGGTCAGAGGGAAGTGGAGGATACCAGGAGAACACAGCCCACCAAATCAACTGAACAGGATTCATATGGGCTCACAGAGACGGAAGCAGCAAATGTGGGGCCTGCATGGGTCTGTACCAGGTCCTCTGTACATATGTTATGGCTGTTAGCGTGGTGTTCTTGTGAGAATCCTAATGGTGGGAGCCAGTGTATTGCTGACCTCTAATGCTTGCTCTTGAGACTCTTTCCTCCTATTGGGTTCCCTTGTCCAGTCTTGATATTAGGGATTTTACCTTGTCTTATTGTATCTTGTTTTGTCTTGTCTGGCTGTTGTATCTTGGAGACCTGCCCTTCCCGGAAGAGGAAACAGAGCTGGAGTGGACCTGGCAGAGAGGGGAGGGGAGGAGGTGTCTAGGAGAGGTGGAGGGAGGGGAATGTATTGTATGATGGGATGGGATTGTATGTGGATGGGATGTATTGTATGAGAGGAGAATCTACTTTCAATAAAAAAAAATGTGAAAAGAGATTAGTATTTTTTAGAGGAGGAATAAGGACCCTGCATTTCACCAATACCAACCATAAAAGTTAGGGCTTGCATATTCACAGTTCTTTGCAAGAGAAAGTCTCTGCCTGTGAGCAGCAAGAAGATGTGTGTCCACTTTGCTCACCAGTGTGTCTTTCAACCCAGTCTTAATAAGGAATGGAAACTCCATTACATTTCAATTCAGTCCTACACAGTGTGCTGGGAATAGCAGATGTTGCATCCAGGATCAGTAGTTGGCCTTTATATCTCTCTAAGTGTCCATGACTTACATCTAGTTTCTTGACTTGCCCTTTCCCAGGCATTAAGATGCTCTATCTGTATTTCTGCTATTCATTTTATTCTCCTTCTCATGGATTAATGGAAACTTTTCTTTACTTACCTTCCTAGACACTGAATGAGACTGTCACTGGGCATGGCATCCCTGAGACCAGATGGGGTTCTGGGTTCTTGGATACTTAATCAAAGAATTGAGAAAGAATTCGCAGTTGATAATAAAAAAAACTTAGTCCAAATGAAAAAGAAAAGAAAAATAGAAAGATATACTGCTCCAGCAAGATTGCTCACATGCCAGCAGTTCCTTTTTATTTGTCTATATGGAGCAAAGAGCTCTAGAGGCATGGATTGGGTGAATCCTTATTCTGATTGACATATGGACTGTTAAATAACTTTGCATAATCTGTATGCATATGAGCCATATTTTCTTTCATTTTAAGTGTATGCATGCCCTGTTATGCATACATATAAAATGGTTAGTAGGGCCTTTTCCTTGATAGGTCACTCCAAAGACAGATTGGTCCACATTGCCCTTGTGCCTATCACTAGCTTTAAGTTGCACTTGCTTATCTTTTTATACAAGGGAATATCTGACCATGGAAAGGAGGTGCTTGCTATTGCTCTACTGGGAAGAAACAGCCAAGGGAAGGTGCTTGCTCTGGTCACTGGGCTGTCCTTATGCTTTCTTGCCCCAAGGATTTCCTTTAAAAAGTGTTCTCTAGGATTTCTAACATCAGGCCATAGATTAAAAAAGGAAGAAAGGATCTAGAGTGCTGGACCTGGCTCTAGACTCTAGGAGACACATTGAGAAGGAAGCATGGATAGGCAATGTGTACATTTTTAAAGGGTTTCTAGAGTTTGGGATGAAAATTGGTTGGATGAGGTCACATCACATGTCTCTAACAACTTCTTCCCTTCACGTAGTTAAGCTCTGTGGTCAGACAAGTTTATTGGCTCTTTCGAGTACTCTTTCTTTATATCTTAAACACTGTGGTAAGTGGCAGTGATCAGGGCTAACAGCAGACATGGAAAGGATCACTCCAAATAAAATATTAACTAACAGAGCTCTGCTGTGTAAGTGGCTTGATGCATGGTAAATTGCATTTGCAGTTGGCCAAATGGAAAGTGATATATGTTGGGCACAAGAATAATAAATACAAAGAGAGATCAATTGAACCGAAC
>CABHPP010085329.1:0-15071 GCA_902168425.1 Peromyscus attwateri | reverse complement strand
AAAGTGGTAGGGCTTTGAAAGACGACTTAAAATTATATCTTCCAAACATGGTTAAAAAAAAGGACTCAATTAAAAAGTAAATTGGAAAACTATAAAGTAGCTGACACAAACACAAGGTTAAGTTTATGGAAGTTATAAATGCTAAACAGGTCCCCTCTCTGACTCCAATATCTGCCCACTCTCTGCCTCTCCTTGTGCTTTCCATTTCTTTTTACGAGTATTATTACTCAACAGGAGAACAATCAGTTATATCAAAGCCATTCATCGCAAAGTTTGTGTCAATAATTTTTATTGAAATAGGATGAAAACAGAGGAATTTGTGTCCACAAGCATGAATAAATAGGACCGAAAAGCAGATTATTATGCTATCACAGTACTAGGAGAAGCCTTTGAATTAAAGGAGAAAAAAGAAAAAAAATCTCTCCCCATGGAGAGAAGAGAATGTGCTTCATTTCAATATCTATTACGGTTATGAAAGGGACAGAGGATTCCATGGCTTTGAACAGCCTTTGTGAAGAGAGCTTTGTGTCGGGCCCTGAGGCTGGTGGTTCAATAAGGGCTTTGGGGTGGATGGAAAAGGGAGGGGCTCTAGGTAGGGTGATCATAAGCAACCCTTTAGGGGATTTTTATTTTAAATATAGGTTTTTGTGCCCTTGTGGAATATGAACCTCCTGGGGGCCTGGTAGGGAGACAGATGACAAATTATCATTCTGATTTCAGGACTTAGAAATCACAGACTCATTACAGCCTAGTGTCGTGGCGTTTTCTAATTGGAAAGATGTTGAAATTGAGGGAAAGAATGCTGTGGGAAAGGGAATCTATCTCTCCCTTAACCACTCTCCTCTCCCTTCAGGCTTAGATAGACACCATGTCACTAGAAAGCAAATTCTTCTAGAATTCCCAGATATGCAGGGGATGCATGAGCCAGCAGTTGAGTTGTGTATTTCTGCATAGTAGTGTGCATATGTGAACAAATTGTGTCTATTTAGTGAATTAGTCACTAATTTTTTAAAAAGTAAACAATATAAAACCTATATGTCTATTTTTAATGGAAAACATTCAAACTTACAAATGTTAGTAAGATGGACTAGGGAGCAGAGGGAACATAGGATACTGATAAAGAGTAAGCTTCACTTACAAAGTCAATAAATTCTGAACATCTAATATCCAGCATGGCAATTAACGTTAACAACAATGTATATTTGAGATTTGTTCATGGAACTGATTTTACAAGTTCTCAGCATGCATACAGTGATAACCATGTGAAGCAGGGGAATCTTCCAATAAGCTTGAGTATGGCAATTATTTCACAATGTATTTGCATAAAAATCACCATATTTATCTTAAGTACACTTGTCCTTCCATAGCTGATAACTCTGTCTGGTGGATTCAAATCAAGTATTGATAGAATATAATGGAGGAAAAAAACCTTGCATCTATGCTGAACATGGAGACTGTTTCGGTCATTTCTCCCTAAACAACTCAACATAACAACTCTTTACGCAGCTTTTTACATTACTTTAGGTATCATAAGCAGTCTCAAGGTGATTTGATGTATATTGGGTCATATAAACACTTGCCATTTTGTGTGAGACTTGATCATCCGGATGGGATTCCTGGAAGCAATCCCCTGTAGGAATCAAGAGGAGGCTGCTTCTACCATTTTTGTCAATCATGCCTACTTCAACTGAAACAGAAATGAAAGAATATGAGAAGACTCATAAAATTGCATTGCAGCAGCTTCATTTACAAATACTTGGTATGTGCTGCCACATTCTCAGAGCTGGCCTACTTCTTTCATTTACATTTCCTGCCTGGCTCCTGTAGGCTTTTAAAATTGCTACCCCTAATTCAAAAATAGCAATCATAGTCTCTTGCCTGACTTTGAAGATCCCTCTCTGTGAGTTTTTCCCTCCAGCCCCCAGCCCTTCGGTAATGAGCTGTTTGATACCAATGGATGCTTGAAGGCAGTACAGATTCAGATTCAACAGCCATTATCAAATGTGCTCTATGCACCAGTCATTGCATTTTCTTTAAAAGATGCTAAATTTTACCTGGTGTGCTTATGGCTTGATGTTAACTTTGAACTCTCATGACTGCTGACAGCATCTGTCAGCCCCCAAAGTCCCCCCAGTGCTAATTCTTATAATAAAAAGTTGTGACCAGACTGGCTGAACTAAATAATCTTCATCTCTCGAATTTAACCCAGGAGGATGCAGCAAGATGCCTTTCCCTAGGTATACCAAAATTCTCCTGCCTTAAGACACTCTGTTAGCAGGGCTGGGTGGCAAAGGTCTCTGAGAGCCATAGTCACTGCTGATAAAAGTAAGATACTAGTAAGGGAAGAGAAGGTTCAGCTGCAGGCAGTCTGTGGATGGCTTTGGGGATTAGACAGTGCTACCCGTGTAGACAGTGGCCCTGCCAAACTTGCACTCTAGCCACAAAGATGGTACTCAACCTGAGGTGATAGGAGATGCTGCATTGCGCACCAATCCCCTGTGCTTTCTCTTGCTTTACTTTCTTCTTTGGTACAAAATCCTATATTTTACAAATAACATCCTCCTTCCCCACAAAAACCCCATGATCCTACGTGAATAGCATGCTACACGTTAGAATAAGGACTTATATTGAAAGGATAATATGATGGAGGAAGAGATGTGAGGGTGTGGTAAGAAGAATGAGGAATGAAAGTACAGTGATAATTAAGAACTGCACATATACATGCAAAGATTGGAAAAGGAAACATTGTCACCAGAAAGTCTAAAAATGTAAAACAAAATTAATCCTGACAAACTTACCCCAAAAATAGAAATATATTGTTCTATTAATGCAAGACACATATACACGTTTGCATTTTTTGAGTAGCCATATTTACAAAGAAAAGATGATAGGAAATAATTAATTTTGCATTTTATAATTCCAACAAAATCAGCACAAATTACTAATATAATATTTTTTAATATATTTTCATGTAAAAATGTATAAAATTGGCATGGACCATATTAGACTTGGACCCTATCTCACTCTGGACTCAACACCATATTTAAGGGGACCTGAGAGGGGCTAGAGAGATGACTCAGGGTTCAGAGCACTTGCTGCTCTTCCAGAGGACTCAGGTTAAGTCCCCAGCACCCACATGGTAGTGTACAACCATCTGTCATTTCAGTCAAGGGGACTACTATCTTCTTTTGACCTCTGCAGGCACCAGGTATACCCACGGTACACAGATACAAATGTAGCCAAAACACTTATACAGATAAAATAAGAGACTCTTAAGAAAAGTAAAGGATATGCTAAACATACAGGGTGAGTAGCTACCATATTGGTTGGACCCTTTAGAGGTGGCTGACTTGTGACATGGAGTCAGGGCTTGTAGAATCTTGAGTAATCAGCATACGTAGAAGCTTTGTAGAGATGGGGGTATTACCTTGAGTGAGTTTGTCCTCCTCAGTTGAAGACAATAGTCTGGTGTGTGTGTGTGTGTGTGTGTGTCTAAGCCATTCAACCTAGAAAGTGGCTTATATGACACAATCCCCACTCATTCACCCATTCATCTCATTTCTCTGGATGCTTATTTTTGCAAACTCAGTTTTAAGATTCAACTGTACCTGCCCAGTCCTAGGCTCTTTTGCCTAGTGTTTCTTTTGCCTCAGCGTTTCTTCTTCTTCTTTTTTTTTTTTTTGGTTTTTGGTTTTTCGAGACAGGGTTTCTCTGTGTAGCTTTATGCCTTTCCTGGAACTCACTTGGTAGCCCAGGCTGGCCTCGAACTCACAGAGATCCGCCTGCCTCTGCCTCTCGAGTGCTGGGATTAAAGGCGTGCGCCACCATCGCCCGGCTAAAATGACTTATTTATTTTTATTTTATATGCATTGGTGCTTTGCCTGCATGTCTGTGTGAGGATATCAGATCCCCTGGAACTGGATTACAGACAGCTGTGAGCTGCCATGTGGGTGCTGGGAATTGAACCCACTGAACCCGGGTCTTCCAGAAGAGCAGCCAGCGCTCTTAACCACTGAGCCATCTCTCCACCCTGCGTTTCTTCTTATTCATCAGTATTTCCTGAAATATGACAGGCAATCAAAATGGATTAAATTTGGTTATAGGTGATATATTGACAAACATTTTTCTTTTAATAGTAACATATTTACTGCATGTTAAACCTTAATGTAGTTACCACAGAAAGCAGGTTTCACAGACGCTGTGGCTTTGGAAGATATTAAAGTGGGTATTTAAGTGAACATTCTAATTGAATTCTTGAAAAATATTAAAAGTAAATAGTTGTTTATTACCGTCCTACAGATAGGCTTGATGCTGCAACTCAATCGGGTACCATTCTCTTGTGTGATGTCATTCTTCCCTTGACTTAAGCACTGACACACTGACAGCTCCATTTATATCTTTAGCTTAAACCTCTCTTGTAGTTTAGGCTCTTATAGCTGACTGACTACTTGACAGTTCCTCTCAGATGTCTCACAACCTCCTTAAATTTACTCGGTTCAAAACTGAACTCTTCAGCTCTCTTACTGTAAAGCCACTTGTCTGTTCTTAGTCACTTTGCTAATACCTATACTGCACAGGCCAGAAGCCTGGAAGCCTTCCTTCTACTGCGTGTCCATATTCCCTAGGAATCCCATTCCCCCTTTCTTCTAGTGCTGGAGATTGACCCCAGAACCCGAGTCTTCTTGGAGTCTATATATGCCAACATATTCCTTGAGTCTGTCTCTGCACGTAAACAAAGTACAGCTAAACTTTGTACTTTAGGTTCAGCTGTGAGCCTGCCCCTCCTGCCCTGAATTGGTACTCTCTCCAACGCTCTCACCTTCTTCTCTACTGTTCAGCCTGCTATTTGTCTAGCATCTGCTTTGGTTTGGGTAAGGTTTCATTCAGTACATGCCTCAGAGTCTCATGTGCTGAGGATATAATACCCAGCTATAGCCCTGCTGGAAGGTGGTGTGGTCTTTACAAGATCAACTGTCATGGGAAATCCTTAGGCCATTAAGTAGCTACCTTGGTTGTTCATAAGAATGAATTGTTAGAGAAAGCATGGCCTCTCAGTTGCTTCCTGGTTTCCTGTTAATTGCATCTTTCTCCTGTATATGACCCTCCTACCCATCAGAATGCTTCCCAACTTACCAGAGGCCAAAAGGGTGCAGCTGTTGGATCCTAAATGATCTGTCTTCAAAACTGTATGCTAAATAAACTTCTGGTTTTTTTTTTGTTTTTTTGTTTTTTTTGGTGAAGGTAGCCTGTCATAGGCATTTTGTTACAGTAATGAAAACAGAAAATGTAACAACCAACTAATTTTTAAAGCATAAACTTGATAATATAACTATCTTGTCTTTTGTTCATTAATAGGTTATCATTGCATTTCAACTAAATCCAAGCTGTTTAGCAGGAACTAGAAGGTTGCTTTCATTTCTTCTTCTAATTACATGTTGTACCATTTCTTTTCCTTTCCCACTGATCTCTAAAGAAATTGGGCTCTTTTGTGGGGGAATGCTTCTATTGCTTTTTAAACTCAGGGCCCCCCAACTTGTTGCTGCTTTAAATATCCTTGTCCTGGCTTGTTCAGTGACTGGCTCACTCTAAATGTTATTTTCTCTTCCTGTCTTTGATTAGCTTATCTTAGTCTTGGTAATCATAGATTTATTTATTTGGTCATTATTTTAAAACGAATAAGTTTATAATTTCAAAAATATTTTCAGTAAATTAGTAAGTGTAAAGAATACATTTAACAAACTATTAATGCCTTCCAGAACAACTTTGCTGCCCTGTAGTGGCATTCTTCACCTTACTGATGAGGAGGGATCAAAGCTTCGTTTGCTTGTGTCCCTCTAGGCAGGATCCATGCACTGCCTGGCGGCTGTGCTGTGAGATATCATCAGGTCTGTGAAGGTTCAATAGAGGGGTAGTACAACTCTGGCTGATGCAGTGTTTTGTAAGACCTTCTGGCTGAGCCCAGGATGCCTTAACTTGTTGCCTCCAAAGCAGGGCTACTCCTTAGAACACAGTTCACATCCCTACACAGGCGCTGGTGCTCCCCTGTGCTCCTCTCCTCAGTATAAACATAAATAAGTGATCAGAGCTTAGGCTTTTCCTGGTGTGCTGGGTAGGCCAGCCTGGCTGAATGATGTGAGTAGGCAGGGGTCATATAGACTCTGTTCGCTCTTCTCACCATGCTTCATTCACTAGAACAGCAGATTGTTGTTCTACTAGAATGGAAGCTTGTCATTCCATTGCTAATGAAGACCTTTAATATATTTTAATGTCTACTGTCATTTTAGACACACTACTGATTTTCCTTTCTCTTCTTTTCTTACCCCCACCCCCCACTTTTGGCTTCACTATATTTCTAAAGTCTTGTGAGTTTAGCACCTTTTCATTTGATATACTTGGTATTTTTAGATAAATATACTAATTATATCATCTGGATGTAAATAAAGAAGATAGATACCTGTATGTATCTTTGTCACATTTCTAGTGATCATATATCTTGCTTCTTTAAGCTATTGATACATTTTAATCCTTAGAATTTGCATATAATGGGGACAATAATAAGTACTTTTTAAAACAATTTTTTTTTGTAACCAAAACTTTAATCCCAAGGATTCTCACAAACATATTACAAATGACAGCATGAAAAAGATATCTTGCACAGTAACTCAAAAGTTCAGCTCTACAATGTACCCTTAAACTGATAGGACACTGCTAACTTAAAGCCTTCCATTTCAAATAAAATGTTACAGCTTTTCATCCATCTATAGCAATCGGTGAGGAACCTCTTTGCAAGCCTTCGGAGTGCAGTTCCCACCCTTTACCTGTTGGCTTGTGTTCACAGCAGCTTTTGAAGACTGCTGCTTATCATTCCCCCACAGCTCCACATGTATCCCAGTTACTAGAGAAACTACAGCCTTTTCCATCTCTGCCAGCTCTTTCTATATCATCAGCACATCACACTTTAACTGGGCAGCATCTAGGTTTATTTCAGTCTATGAAAAACTAAAGTTCAAAGCAAATTCAATCTTGCTTAAGGGAACATTGTAAAGTAACACTTCTTGATATTACATGCCTCCTAGGATCCATTTGGAACCATAGAGAATTACATCGTTGTGTGTCACCGTTCCAAGAGACAAAACAAATTTGAACAGCTAAAACATCTTAAAAATGCACCAAGCTTATGAAGTCTCAAACAAACTTGAATTTCCTGTACATACTCCTGTCAAATGAAGTTCTTTCCTGTACATTACTTCTTTTGCAAACTGGTCTTCTACTTCCTTTCATTTGACCTAGATCGGCTACGAGACCTAGAGAAGGATCGAGATGGCTTGTGATTTCTCTCGCGAGACAGAGACCTTTCTCTTCTCCTATCTCTAGAAAGTGACCTGCTCCGGCTTCCAGAGAAGCTTCTCCTTCTTGGAGATCTTCGCTGAGGTGGAGGACTCCTCCTACGGTAATCATCTCGAGGGCGACGACCCCAGGAGGGAGGTGGGCCACGATTCTGACTTCTTTTTTCACCATTCGAAAGTTCCACTCTTACACGGCAGCCACACAGTGTTCTTCCATCTAGCTCTTGGACAGCATCAGCGGCATCTCGGGGATCCTCAAATTCAACGAACGCAAAGCCAGGAGGGTTTCGAGCAACCCACACACTTCGGAGTGGTCCATAGTAGCCAAAGCCCGTTCTAATTCAGTCTTGTTCCCATTGTTTCCAAGATTACCTACATACACCTTACAATCTAATGGACAGGAATCACGATGCATTTCGAGATCCTGGGTTCAAACAGCCGAAGCTCAAATCCCAACACTCCGACAGGCCCACCCGCGCCCTTCGGGATCTGCTTCCGCAGATGCGCTCCGTCCCCTGGCGTCCACGAAATGGCGCTTTTTAAAACAATTTTTGATCTTAATGGAAATGCTTCTAGTGTTGATTGACATACCTAGTCTTTACTATATCAGGGATGACTTCCTTTTTTCCCCATTTTACTAAATATTTTTTCAATAGGTTATATTCCAGTGAAAGATTGGCTGTCTTTTTTTATTTGTAAGCATTTAATTTTATTTAAAATATTTGCCACAAGAAAGCATATAAATTTGTTGTGCATAACATTGTGTTCCAAAGCAAATGTACATTGTTGAATAATTAAATGATGCTCAATCACATCTGATACAGTTACCACTTTAGTGATGGGACCACCTAAGCTCTACTCCTAGCATTTTTTAGTAATACAATATATTATCATTGATTATAGCCATGGTGTTGTTCGATATATGCCTTAACTATTCCTCTTATCTGTCATTTTCTATACATTGCCACCATCTCCCTTTCCCAGATTTCCGCCACCCTAGCCTGTGTTAACTAACATTCTATTCTACTACTATGAGAGGAATGTTTTATATTCCATCTATAATTGATTTCATGTAGTACTTGTCATTCTGTGCCTGACTTATTTCACTTAACAGGGTCTTCAGGGCCTATCCATTGTTCCAAATGATAGGATATTTTTCCTTTTTTAAAAATACCAAATAGACAAACAGACAGACAGACACACACACACACACACACACAGCACACAGATATTACGCTTTAGCCATTTATCTGCTGGTGAACCTTTAGATTGTATAGCTTATGAATTATGTTGACAAGAGTGCTGATATTTATTTGACATACCTAGTAGTTGGATTGTTTGATCATATGGTAGTTTCATTTCAAAATCTTTGAGAGTATCTAAACTGTCTATAACACCTGAATTCATTTGTATTTCTACCAAGTACATGTAAAAGTTCTCTTTTCTCTACATCTTTGCCAATATTTGTAATGTATCATATATATATGTATATATATATACATATATATACATATATATACATATATATATATATCACATATGTATACTATAGCCATTCTAACAAGTGTGGTTTGAATGTGCATTTCCATGGTACTAATAAATATCTAGCTTTCCCCCTAAGATCCTTCAACCATTCATATTTTTCTTTACAGAACTACCTATTTAGTTCCTTTTTTGCAGTTTTTTAAGAGTAAAATTGTTTTTTTTAAATAAGATTATTTTTGTTTTATGAGTATGTGTATTTATCTGCTTGCCTGCCCCAAAAGCATACCAGTGCCTGCAGAGCCAGAAGGGGCATTGAATCTCCTGGAATTAGAGTTAAAGAGAGTGGCAAGCTGCCATGTAGATGCTGGGAACTGAGTCTGGGTCCTCTGCAGGAACAGCAAATGCTCTTAACCACAGAGGATCTCTCCAGCCCAAGAATAGAATTATTCATTTGAGTTCTCTATGTATTTTCGATATTAACCTGTTTAAATGCATGCTTTACAAACATTTTCTCTGGCTTTGTAGGTTCTCTTTCATTATGTTGACTGTGATGGTTGGACAAAGCCCCATTTGCTTAATTTTGCCTTTGTTGCTCGTGCTGTGAGACCATCACTGCAGAGATTTTTCTACCGTGTTTTCTTCTAGTAGTTTTGTAGTTTGCATTCTTTTGAGTGCTTAAGCAATTTGAGTTTATTAACACATTTGATATGAAGTAATGTTCTAAGTTCAGTCTTTTACATACAGATACTTAGCTTTCCCTATACCACCTATTAAAGACACAGTTCCTTCCTGATGTGTATTCTGTTATAAAAGATTAGTTGGCTACTGTTATAAAAGATTAGTTGGCTATGGAAGCATGAATCTGTTTCTAGGCTCCCTACTGTATTGGCCTTAACTGTCTGTTTTATGCTGATTCCCATGGTGTTTGACTTTGTTGCATATTTTGAAATCAGATAGTATTATGCTACTAGCTTTGTTCTTTTACTTCAAAATTGCCCTGGATATTTTAGACTTTCATCATTTCTTATGCATTTTAGGATTTTTTCTACATATGTGGAAAATGCCATTGGAATTTTGATGAGGAGAACTGCCTCATTTTAGGCACAATTCATTTCCCTGCAACTTCTTACTTTTGGTTCTATTTGATAAGTTAGTATGTTTCAGGCCCATGATTTTATCTGAGACCCTGCTGTTCTCCAGATTTCCCAAATGGTCCTATGTGCACTTGGCTTTCAGCTACTTCATCATAATGTGCTCTTCTCAGGACCTCCTCCAGGTGTTGATGTCTTCTTAGGCTTGTGGATGGATAGCTCTATGGATCTGCTTATTTTCTTTCCAAGAAAGAATGTATGTAATTTTTTTAGGGTCCCAAAATCTTCACAGAAATACAATGAATAGTCCCTTGAGAATATAAAGTTAATTCGAGGACAGTATTGATCATAGTGGATGAGATCCTGAAGCAGAGGATATGATATTCAAGGTTTCCAGGTACCATGGATTCTTGGAAAAGATCTAATTCTCAAATTCAATCTTCAAACTTTAGAATCATGAAAATAAATGATATTCTCAACAAAGTATAAACACTGAGATATGAGTATGTTTTAAAGAAGTTGCTATAAGAGATTTTGAATGTTCATAGCCTCAAAAAATCCATGAAGCAAAATGAAGAAATGGCTCCAAAACCTGACAGAGGTAAAATATGACTTGCTTATGGGCATTAGTGGCAGAGCTATTGAACAAACCTAGAAGGTTCTTACCTTTAAACCGTATGAATTACTTGTTTTTGACAATCATAACACTGTAATTTCTGTTTGGTTTTATTGCCATGTCAACAAATTTCCCTCTGGAGTGAATAAATAGGCGACTTTCAGAATCTCAAAGGCTTCTTTTGGAACAACTGGAAGCAGAAAGAAAAGATTATAAACTTTCATCTTTATCTTTGCTACCTTAAAAAAACAAACTTAAGAGATATTTCTATCTGCCTCCTGGGTGTTTATCATTGACTGTCCCCATAGCTAACTTCTTCTCAACATTTGTTTTTTTTTTTCCTGAGATGGGTTTGTTTCCTTACTACATTCCACGGTTATGGCAGGAGTTGGTCCCGAAACATTACTGGGATCTATAACTGTTAACTGGGCAAATGGCCTTTCTAACAATGTCTATGTTTTCAGTGCCCCCTTTTCATCATTTTTGGTAAAATAAAAACTCTAGTGTAAATGGGGAAGTTTCTGGGGGAACCTCTCTAATTGAAGGCACTCTTCTCACCACCCACTTCTTTCTTCCTTGTAGTTGGAATGAGATTTGGTCCTAGGTGACCCTTTGGGAGAAAATCCTTTAGTGGAAGACTGATAAGACCAAAGAAGTATTATCCCAGAACCATGGAACATTAACTTAGTTCTGGGTTATCTAGCTCTGAAAGGCTTCTTAAGAGGTAAACATATTTATTTGTTTCAATCCACATCATTTTGGCTTTTTTATTATTTGCTTTTTTATGTATCTTTGACATATGCTCAGGTACTTTCTGCCATTTTTTTCTTTTCTGTCTCTGAAATCTACCTCAGCATTGTTTAAAACCCAGCTAATGTGTTTGGAACAACAGCTGCTTTGAGGAAGTGCCTGTCATGCAAGCGTGAAAAGCTGAGATTAGCTTCCAGCATACCTAGAAAAAACTAGCATGCTGACACAGTACAAATTTGGAACCCCAGTGCTGAGGAGGTGGAGCTGGGCAGATATCTGAGGCTTATTGGCCAGCTAGCCTATCCTAACTGGGGAACCCCAAGTCACAGGAGAGACATTATATCAAACAATAAGATAGATGGATCTTGAGAAATGACATACAAAGTTGACCTCTAGCATCTATCTGCATGTGAATATGTGCACCCATTGGAACACACAAGCACACACATGCATACACACAAATATAGCTCATATCTTATAATATGAATAGGTAACATTTTTGAACTGCTTCCCAGGGCCAGACCTTGTGCTCTATGTCTGATGATAGAGGAAGTTGGACAGAAGTGAGGCTGGCCATTCTCCAATTCTGATGAGCTTCTAGGTGGCACTGTGGTCAGTGTATAAAATGTACTTGGAGCACTACAAATTTAGCATGCCCATTCTTTCCTGGTTAGTCCATCTGGAGTCTAGACATATATATGCAACAGAGGTCCCACCTCATCCAGGATCCCCTGTTTCTCCTTGGTGAAAAGAACTGATAATGCTCATGCTTGCAGTCACAGGCCTTACTGGGTAGATCATGAGAAGTGGATTTGGAATAGAGAGCATGTACTCAAAATCTCCTCACACGCTGAATGCTGACTGTTCATTTATTGCACAAAGACTTTATGAGACAGTAGACTACAGCATTGCACATGGGAAGATGGGATGCAATCTACCTTACAAGCTAATCTCAGGAGTCTCTTCTCTATGCAATTTAAGAAAGGGGGAAAAAAACCTGTAATTGTTGTAATTACAGTAGGAAGAACAGGACATCAGGCAGGAACCAGGCAAGTTGGGAAGGAGAGTTGTGTCTACTTACTGATTATCTCTTGGAAGAGTGAAAATAAATTAGTGTTCTGTCAAGACTTGAAGATCTGAAATTTATATGTGTATCTCTTGGTTAAGAAGCAATAGTGATAACAATAATAGTAAGATGATAATAAGGAAACTATTCCTTGAATGCTCATATTTCCCCCCAGATTCCTAACCTCATTCTTACTAATGCTCATCTCAACCCTGCAAGGTACTATTATGCATGTGTTTATTTTCTGTGATGCTTTAACCAACAAAACAAAACAAAAAATAACAAACAACAGACTTGGTAGCTTGAAACAACAGAAATGCATTTTCATGTAGTTCGTATCAAGTCTGAAGTCAAAGCGTCTATAAGCTTACCCTTACTCTGAAGACTCCAGGGGAGAATCTCTTCCCTGCCTTTTCCAGCATCTGAATGATCTAAGAGTTCTTTGGCTTGTGTTCACTCACACCACACTGTGCTCTGAGTCACACTGACTTCTCTGTGTGTTCCCAATCTCTCTTTCCCCTCTTCCTCAGAAATCCAGGGCATACTATGTAAGGCATCACTAAGCTATGTCCTCAGCTCCTTTATTTCCCTTTTATGAGGATATATAAAATTGTGTCTATAAGCTACTCAATATCCAAGAGAAGTTCTTTCTTAATTAATTAATTAATTGTTTGGTTTTTTGAGACAGGGTTTCTCTGTGTAGTTTTGGTGTCTGTAGACCAGGCTGGCCTCGAACTCACAGAGATCCACCTGCCTCTGCCTCCCAAATGCTGGGATTAAAGGCGTGCGCCACCACTGCCTGGCTGGTTCTCCCTTAATTTAATCACATCCTTGACCACATAAGATAACACATGCTCTTTTAACATATGAACTAATATCCACAGATACCAGAGTTCAGTACGTGCACATATCCTTTTAAGGACAATCATGCAAGTCACTACAATTTACACTTTACAGGAGTAGAAATGATATCTCAGAGGAGTTCATTTACTGGCCCGAGGCGACACAATTAGCAAAAGGACAGCCCGCTACTAGAAAACATGTCTCTCTTCAGAGTCTATACTCTTTCCACTAAATTTGTCACAGTCTTGCTTAATACCAAATTTATTACTAGGATTTCAAATTAGAAGAGAATACCATATTTAAAAGCAGAGAACTAAAGTTCACTGTAACAGCATACATTTTTGAAGGATTATATAAGCCTCAGAAGGGTTATGTAAGAGGCAGGCTCTCCAAATATCACCTTATGTGAAAAGCTATATGAGTTAAGAGTCCCGTTATACAGCACTCTCAAATTCAGAGAGCTGGGTGAATGTCCGTAAGCCTTTGAAAATGGAAGAATAAAGTGACGATCATAGAAGAAATGACTTCTGAAAATGTTGTACGTTCGTCTAGATCACATTCTGTGTGTAGTATATATGTATATAGATGGAGTGGAATTATAGCTAAAGCTATATGTAATATCTAATATACAATTATGGTATGTTTTTGTGCTGGTTACCCAGTGCCGGAAAAACAGTCTTGTGTAGATGACATGATATAGTTGGTAAAGAATATTTTGAGATGCTCTAAGCCTCTCTTTTGCTATAGATGTTACCTTATTTAATTTCCTCTATCAAATTTATAGTCATCCAATAATGTACACAGTCATACATAAAAGGCAACAATGCAGGGATTGTCATATGCCCATCAGAAGGTGGATAGGCTTGCTCACTTATTGAATGGTGGAGTTCCAGGCTTCAGCAGCATCAGATTCCACAATGTGTCTGAACAAATTGACAAATATGACACAGATGTTGTTCATGGCCACCCCCAACAAACAGAACATGCACACCAACTTCACAACTGCATGCGCTCTAATGTATCTTTGAGGCTTCTGGGTAGTATAGATCCTGAATGGGAATAAACAATAGTGAGCTCTGTGTAGCGATACCTCAGTCTGTAAGGGGAAGCCAGAGGCAATTGATCCATCTTCTAATTTAACAGCTGTAGCAGTCTAGAATTGTGTGCTAATAAGTTTCAAAGCGAGGGGGATAAAATTTCTCTGTCATGTTACTCACAGAAGAGAATATAAATCTTAAGCAAAGGGTTTGGATATTCCTCATATTTTATTTCAATGATTTTGTGAATACAATCCAACTGAAATTTTTTTTTTCAGTTTTGTTGCTTTTGTTTTGAGACAAGGTGTCACATTGTAACCTAGGCTGATCTGGAACTCTCCACATAAGCCCGAGGTGTCCTTGAGCTCACAGCAATCCTCTTGTTCCAACCTTCCAGCAGCTGCGATTGTAAGCATGAGCTACTATACTCAGATAACTCAGTTGGTTTTACTCAATTGTTTTCTTGAGTCCTTTGTCCTATTTACTTTATCTACAGGGAGGGATACCGAGGATCAAGCTTTGGCATGGGGACTAAATTTTCTGGAGGTGTAGGTACTGTGGGTGTGAGTTGGAAGAGGACCACACATTGACTTGGGTTGCCATATTTCTTCAGAAGAAGATGTCACTCTTTTCTGAGAGGATTCTGGTACAAAGGGATCTATCCTGTGCCTCCAAAGTAGTGCACAGGGCCCAGAGTAACATCATTTCCCCTTTCTCACGAGTATCATGTTTCTCTTTCCTGGTGTGATCAACGTGTGCTCAGCACATACATGCTAGATGAATTGAGCCTTGTATTAATGTTTATTCTCGATGAGCAGTATGAGTCTAAGGCAAAGA
>CABHPP010085316.1:0-15597 GCA_902168425.1 Peromyscus attwateri | reverse complement strand
AGAGAGAGAGAGAGAGAGAGAGAGAGAGAGAGAGAGAGAGAGAGTGATTTTAGCTTCCCAGCTTTTCTTCAATCCTTACTAACAGAAAGCAAACTAAAGTTTATGCCCACAAGCAGTTTTGTGCCTTGTTTTGTTTACAGCAGATTTCTGCATAACTTGCATTATCATGGGAAATCTCCTCCCTCACTTCAACACATTTTACTCTCAGTTTGGCTAAAAGCATTCAGGGCTTCCCTGTTTTCGCCCACATTTGCAGACACAAAACTGTAGCACAAAGGCATTCTTTTAAAAAACAATTTTAAAATCCAATCACTGAAAGCTTAAAGTAGAGTTTCTTTAGCAAAATCCACTAAGTTTACTATTAATTTGATTCTTGTTTCTAATACTTGCATTAAATTTTTCTGCTACAGGAAAAAAAAACCTAATTCACTTTTAAGGTACTTAAAGACTATACCAAAGGGATGACTCATGAATGTTTACTTGGAAGAAAAAATTCTAGGCAGGAAATTTTAAAATGTAAAAAAATCTATAAAAACGTAAATATGAATACTTGCCTATTTTAACTTTCATTCAATGAAATGCTGTAATTAAAGACTTCTTGTTATCTAAAAAAGAGAGCTAATAATGCACTGCTACTTTTATATGCTTCAGGTTAGAAATATCTTAAGATAAACTTGATAAACTATTCACTATCTGTCTATGTAGCCAATTAATTTAGGGAAGTTCTTTAACTTTTAACCTAAAATTATGAATAAAAGAAATTCTTTGTAGTGCCAACATATTAGTAATATATATATCACATCTTCCTCATAAGCTCAGAAAATATATGAAAATAATTACTGATGGATTTTTCAGTTAATTAATGCCCCAGTTTTACCACAGTTATGATTATTAGCATAATTATTCATAAACTACATTTCAGTATAGAATTTCATTTCAGCTAAATAAAATGTTTCTGAATGAAATAAAAATTAAACATCAATTTTAATGTCTACTCACAGTAGACACTGAAAGTCAGAGTAATGAAATTTCCTTTGTATAGAATCTTACCACGGTTTTGATAATGTACTTTTTTGAATTTGGATTTAACAACACTCCAGCTCTGAAGACTAACTTCCTTCTCTAGAGTTCCCCAATCGACTTATCTCCCCACAGTTCCTGCACCTCACTTTTCACAACACTATGGATACTGTTGCTAGGAGACAAAGGATATTATTATTGCATCAATAATGCTCATAGCTAGGACTATTTTTCAAATGAGAAACTTAAGTGAGCCAGTCAATTCTGTTTGAATGAAAGAATGGATAGGATATATTCAAGAATATTTTAATTTATCCTTTAACAATTTCATACACCCATTATTACTCCCACCAACTCTTTCTTCCTTTCACCAAGTCCCCATCCCACCATCATGTCTCTTGTTCTTGTTTTTGCTTAAACTTAAAAATAATAAAGCTAAATAAACCATGTAGATACTTACAGGTTGCCAGATGTTAGCGTCCTGTATGTTTTATAACATCTACTGTGACGTAACAATTAAATTATAAGTTTTGAAATATAAACTTTGGAAAAGTAATGTCCATTAAACTTCACAAACTAACATTGTTTAAAAATATCCTATTTAGTCAAAATCAATTCTAATTAACATTCACAATTTATTTTGACTTCCAAAATAAAACAGAATGTTTTTTTCCTTTTATAGGAATCCACCAGCTTTTCATAACATACTTTATTGAATTTGAATTTACCAACACTCCAGAGCTAAAGACTAACTTCCAAAGGCAAAGTTCCCAACAAAGTGTCTGTCTTATTACCCTATAATTACCTCAAAAACGTTTTAATAGAACTATCAAAATTAAGAAAATAGTCTCCTAAGTAATAATATGAAGCAGATTATTTGGAAATGTAAATGATACTTTTGGATAGCCCATTTAAAAACTTTTTTCAGTAAAATAGGTAAAGGACTGAGTATACTTTGGAATGACTAAAGACGAGTGCAGATACCTGCTTATTTTTTTCCCCTGGAACTATAGTATACATGTCAAACAAAACAAAACAATTGTGAATAATTTATAAGACAATACCCTCTATATAAGGAAAGAAAATATTCATAGCTTAATTTTAAAGAAAAATATGTTTCTAAGTAAAAATATGGGAAATAGGGAACATTTTTATATGAAATACTGAGTATAGATTTTTCAATTTTATATATTTTGAACATGTTTAAATAACTAAAATTTTATAATGTTACATACATTAAATACTATAATTAGTTCGTTTAATTCTCACTCAAAAGAATGTAATCTGAAGAAATCATAAACCAGATGGAAAAGTAAAGAATAAAATATATAAAGCAATTCATGAACAGATTAGATAAAATAACTCAAAATGAGCTAAGAGTTACATAGATAGGCATAGAGTGAAGGAGAAAATTTACATAGAATAAAACATCAAGTATTTTGTGTTGTCATTTCACATACAAGCAAGACTAACTATGCAAAAGTCCTCAATTATTACAAAAAGATTTTCTTGGTCAGCAATAACCAATTCAGGAAACTACTATAAAATATCTATCAGATATTGCTCAGACATTCATCTATTTTTTTAAAGTGGTCTTCATTTTTATCAGTATATGAATGTGAAAACAACGTATTAGCAGAATCCAGTGTAATATCATTGGAAGCTCAGCAGGAAACTTGGTAAAAGACAAAGCAGAAGTAAACAACAGCTATCACTAAATAGCTCTTTAGCAATCTAAATATTTGACCTCACATTCATCCATTCCAACGGTTACAATTCCTAATTTCATTTGATTACTAGTACTGTAAGTCTTTGGATTAAATATATACATGTACATTGGTGTGTTTGTTATTGAGGGTCAAACCAAAACCCTCATATACTCTATAAAATGTCTTCTCACTGATCTATACCTTCATCTGTCTTTTAACTAAGTTATGATCTACTCTAAAACACAATTTAAGATAATTCTTCAAACAAGAATCATATTAAATTCACTGAGCAGCCTCTCACATCTTAGGAAAGAACACTCAACTCCTTTGAGTTGTTATGAGAAAATACAGTAGAACAATTGATCGCTGGAGAGTCAGAAAGGTAGAAATAAGGCAGATCAATTTCAAATTTAACCCAGACAATGGAAAAATGCTAAATGGGTTTCTGAAGCTACCAGTAGAGAAATGAGTCAACTGTTTGCATTACAGATTGGATATATAGTTGACCAGGAACAGCTATTAAATGGCTTGCATTCTCAATTATCTAGTTATAGGAGTATTTACTGGTTTTATCGGCATAAAAAAGCTCAAAGAAATAGTAGCAACTATTTGTCATTACATATCGCTTCAGATAATAGTTATAACATACATTTACTGATGGGATTAGCAGAGTGAAGAAAGTGGTGTGTGGGAAAGAGACAAAACATAGTAGGTGGTAGATAAGAGAGTAACAAATGGAAATATTTGGAGAGCAGTTTATATCCATAGACTTGTGCTGTTCTCATCCTTGCTCAAAGAAGCTTTTTTTTGCAGAGGGTTAAGGTAGACTCATAATTGTTCATAATGCTAAGAATAAACAACTATGAGTGCTCAGTCATAAATGCACTATCAATATAAACCTTCCCTCACAATTAGGGCTTCATAGACCATTTCTGAAGAAGGAGTAGGAAGACTATAACATCTAGAGAGTAGAAAGGAGTGCTATGAGCTGCTGTCTTCCAGACATGACACAGCACACATAAACTCAGAGTAATTGTGGTTGCCTGTACCAGACCTGCACAATATCAAGTCAGTCAACACTACAGCATGAAGGGGGAGGGGCTCAACAGCCTCTACCTTTGCAGAGCTAGGGACAGTTGATGCTCCTGAGGGAGGGGGAGTCAATTTTCTTTAAGGGAGTGGCCCCTGGTAGCTCAACCACTATGTTCCATTGTGTGGCCCCACACCCATCTGTATAGAGACAGCATCAATAACTTAAAAGAAGATACAAAGTTTTGGGGGTTGCAGGGGCAGGGAGTTGATCTGGGAGTGAGTGATGAACATGATCAAAGTAACATTCTGTGCATAAATGGGATTCTCAAAAAATAAGAAATATTGAGGAGGGGCTATGAAGTCTCCATCCTTAGCTAAGAAACTATTGGCAGTTGATTGCTGCTGGTAGAATGACAGTTGTTTTCCTTGACAAGAAAGGTGGCCACTATTATGTTGAGTATGCACCAGTGGATGATACCACACCCATGTGCAGCTGGGTAAGACTAACTAGACTAAGAGAGTCATTAGAAACAAAATAAAAGAAAATGAACAAAATGAAAACGGGAAGGAGGCAGGGTACAGAGGGGAGTTGGAGGAAGGTAATGGTGGATGAACATGATCAAAGTATATTTTATAAATGTATGACATTTTCAACGAACAAAAAACTGTTATAAAAATGATTTTTCTAAAGGCAGTAAAACATTTCAAATCATAGTTGTAAAAACTCAAAACAACACAAAATAGGACATATATCATGTTCCACCAATTAATTTGATGTTAAATTATCAAAGAATCAAAAATATTTCTCCTGAATGCTTGCTTTCTTGACTGAGTTTCTTATGGAGTTAATTATAGATTATCATATTTAATGAATCCTTTTAAAAGACATGCATGCAACTGTAGGAAGCATAATGCAAATTGGGTTTGATGAAGGATAAATGTAAGGATAATAAGTTTTGTGTCATCTAAATGATGTGCACCACTGAAATTTTAATTACAATGTAAGACAAAGAAAGCTTTATAATGGGAGCAGATGCAGAAATGCACAGCCAAACATTAGGTGGAAAGGGAGCCCACATTAAGATCTCCACCAGTCCCTCCCTTTGGAGCTCGAGGAACCTGTGGAAGAGGGGAGGAAGAACTGTAGGAGCCAGAAGCATTGAGAACACCAGCAGAACTTGGCCCACAGACATCAACTAAGCAGGATTCAGTGGGGCTCAGAGACTGAAGCAACAATCATGGACCCTGTATGGGTCTGAGCTAGGTCTTCTGCATATGTTACAGTTTTGTAGCATGCTGATTTTGTGGGATTCCTAACAGTGGGAATGGGGGTTTCTTTGACTCTTTTGCCTGCTCTTGGGATCCTACTGGGTTGCCACTCCCAGCCTTGATATGAGTACATAGTCTTTTTGCATCTGGTAGGCCTGCTGTTTCCTGAAGGAAAACAGAGGAGGAATGGATCTGGGGAAGAAGGGAGGTGAGTGATATTGGGAGACAGTTGAGGAAGGGGAAACTGCAGCTGGGATGTATTAAAAACAATGAATAAATAAATCTTTAAAAGGATGTTTTAATAATGAAATGAGGATAAGGCTAAGTAAAATCATAGACATTAGCCTATCAAGAATGGCCTTCTGATTGCCAAAGTGGCTGTACAAGTTTGCACACCCACCCGCAGTGGAGGAGTGTTCCCCTTATTCCACATCCTCTCCAACATAGGCTGTCATTAGCATTTTTGACTTGGCCATTCTAACAGGTGTTAAGATGGTATCTCAGAGTCATTTTGATTTGCATTTCCCTGATAGTCAAGGATGTTGAACACTTCTTTAAGTTTATCTCAGCCATTTGAAATTCTTCTGTTGAGAATTCTCTGTTTAAATTGTACCCCATTTTTTAAATGGGATTATTTGGTATTTTGATGTCTAGTTTCTTGAGTTCTTTATATATTTTGGAGATCAGCCCTCTAGTCAGATGTGAAGTTGGTAAAGGTCTTTTCCCATTCTGTAGGCTGTCGTTTTGTCTTATTGACAGTGTCCTTTGCCTTACAGAAGTCTTTCAGTTTCAGGAGGTCCCATCAGGACCTGTCCCTGATGCATGAGCTGGCTCTTTGGAACCTATGCTCTATGGAGGGATGCCTTGTTCAGCCTTGATACAGGGGGAAGGAGCTTGGCCCTGCCACAACTTGATATGCCATGCTTTGTGGATTCCCAAGGAGACCTTACCCCATCCGAATGGAGAGGGAGGAAGAGTGGATACAGGGGGTAGGAGACGTGTGGGAGGAAACAGGAGGAGAGGAGGGAGAGGAAACTGTAGTTAGTATGTAAAATAAAATAAAGAAAAAAAATTTAAAAAAAGAATGGCCTTCAAGGGGCTAGAGATGTCTCCGTGGTTAAGGGCACACACTACTCTTGCAGAGGACCCAAAACTCAATACCTAGTACCTATATTTGATGGCTCACAATTGTCTGTTACTCCAGCAACCAAGGGATTCAATCTTGTGGTCTCTACAAACACTGTACTTACGTTCCCATACCCCCACACAGGCATATTTAAAATTCAAAGTAAAAATTTTAGAGGCACGCCCTACAAATTTTGACCTGGTAGTCCAGGTCCATAATCCTTACTGCTCTAGAGGCTAAGGCAGAAGATAGGGCATTTGAGGCCTACCTGGAACACAGAGCAAGTTCCATACCAGCCCAGACAAATGTGTGAGCTCATATATCAAAATAAAAAAGTTGAAAGAGGTGTGGGGATATGGTTCTTTGGGGGAACAATCACTGAGCATGCATGGGGTCCTAGTTTTAGTCCCTAGTAACACACACACACACACACACACACACATACACACACACACACACACACACACACACACACACACACACACACACACCACACACACACACACAAACACATGCACAGCCTTCAAATGTGCCACAAATTATAGTTATTACTTACAAATCATTATAGTTAATCATAATAGTTATAGTTTATTGGTTTCTTTAAATAGCTAATTGAAATAAATTTTTGCTAAACATGATAGAATAGAAAAGTAAAAGGCACCATTATTGGTTAAGCTCTCACTAAATACTATGCATAAACAGTCCACTTATATTCCTTATAATAGTTAATTATGACAATCACATGAAGTGGCTATTATTTATCCTCACATTTCATAGTGCAGAGAATCAAACACAGAACCTCATACATGCTAAATATATGTTATTCCACTGATTCTATATCCCCAGAATATAATTTTCCATGTTTTAAAGATTAGTATCTGAGGAAAGAATTAAGTAATTTGTCCCTGTCAATGCAACTTTGAATTGACAGAAGTAGGGTAAAAATTCTAGGCCTATTACGTTTCAAAAACAATGCTATATGGTAGAGGATGGAATATGAGGAGAGACAACTAACACTAAAAGACTTTTTAAAAGTCATGAGAACACCTACTCCTGTAAAGCTTCCTAAAATATACATATATATGAAAGGAATTTAAATGGAGTCACCAAACACTAGGGAGACAATGCCCACACTAGATAGCTTATGCCATGAAATAAAACCTACAGTGTCAGGAATGGGTTACATCTTGTTGTGTCACAAGCCAAATGGGGGTTACCAGATCCCTCCAAACATCACAGGTTATTGTCAATGCTATGGATTACTCTCCACAACCAGAGAGTAAGGCCTTATTGCAAAATACACCACTTACATATGTCATTGAACATGGAGAAATCAAGCTGGTGCTAAACTAGAAGCTTCTTTCCTACTGACTAATGTTTATGGTGCTGGAATGATATCAAGGAAATAAAAGTAATCATCAATATTACCAAGCTACAAACTCTATGACCAACAATAGAGACCTGCTTGTAAGATACACTGGTGCAGTGGTGGCAAAAATGTTATAGGAATAACCAACTACTTTTCTATTGTATTTAAGGGCCATTCCATGTGATGCAGCCCATACCTCACAGTACTAAAATGAGCAAGAACTTGAGACTGTATAGGTCATGGGCCCTAGGGATAAACCTACTATTATTCTGCTAAAGGAACATAGCAATAAAAGAACTCTTAATTACATAATGTCATACCCATAGATAAGTATATTTCTCAATTCTCATCAGAGAAGCTTCATCTAACAGGAGATGGTAATTAACAGAGACACAAAACTTGGTATTGTGGAGGGAGAGAAAGAGGAAGGAGAGGGAGAAGGGGAAGAGGGAAGGGGGAGAGGGCAGAGAAGAGGAAGACGGGGGAGAGGGGGAAGGATAGGGGGTAGAGGAAGAGGGATTTTGTAGAACTCATTCCTAAATAGAAAGTCTTTATCAAACCACTCCCCTTAAGGCTAATGGACCTATATGGAAGATGGGACAGAAAGAATATAAAAGTCAGAGGTGATGGATAACTCCAAGGAAACAGCATCTTCTAGACACAATAAGACTGAAACACATTTGAACTCATAGAGACCATGGAAACACAAACAAGACCTGTTCAGGTTCAAATCAAACAAAACCCCAGCACTGAGAAGGGGAAGTGGACACAAAGTCCCACCCCTAACCAAGAAGCCATTTGCAATTGATATCTACTGGGAAAGGATAAATCATTTTTTTCCAATTGAGTATCACTGTACAGTATACCAACAAAACTCCAAGTGAGGTTCCATGCTCTTGAGGAGCTAGCCAACAAAAAACAGATTCCATGGTTTGTTTGGTTTTGGGGGGAGGGTTGTTTCATCTTGTTTTATAATTGCTCTATATTCTTTTGTCTTGATTTTAAGTTTCTGTTTTGTTTTTGGTTTGTTTATTTTTGAGAAAAAGTGGGAGGGGGAGAGGAAGGGATGGATGGAGAGAGGGAGGGAAGAAGGGAGGGAGGGAGAAAGGAATGGAGGGAAAGATGGAGAAAGTAAAAGGGAGAGAAGAGAAAAAAGAGTGGAAGGGAGAGGTGGAGAGGGGAAGAGGAGGAGAATGAGAGGAAGAGGAAGAGGGGGAGGGGAGAGGGAGGGGAAGAGGGAGAAGGAAGGAGAGGGGGAAAGCATGCACAAATTAATGTGAAGTTAGGTGGGTGGGGAAGACCTTAGAGTAGTTGGGGGAAAGAAAAGAATATGATCAAAAGACATTGTATGAAAATTTTAAATAAAAGGAAGAAAATACAATACTGTTTGCATTATTCCAAATGACCTTTCAGCAAGTTTGCTATACTGTCATAATCTCAGAATACAGGTGAAGATATATGGTATCTACAGGAACTGAAATAAAGTCTAGTGGGTACCTATCATATAATAAGTATCATTTTATGGAGAATAATGATATAATTTTTACTTATTCATTTTCCCTGCATCTTCTATTATGATGTATTATGATTTAAAAGCCTATCATTCTTGTTTCTTTATAATGCTGAAGGTAAAATCCAGGGCTGCATGTATGGCAGGCAAGTGGTAGATAAGTAATTGTCTTTCAGTTCTACTGTGATCTCTTAATTTTCAAGAGATTGTTTTCCATACTGATACTGGCATTTATGAATACAGTGTACAATCTTACCTGTGCCCATTAGGATTGATTTATTCAAATGTGATATATTTTATTATCATGGAAACTGCCCCCATAATTTATATGGAAGGCTAATGTAAATAGCATAAAGAGATTTTAATGCTAATTTGGCCAGAATTTAAGAAACAAAAACTATGCAAGATAATCTGCATTTTCCATCTAGCTAAGAGTAATACATTTTATATTTTACCATAATTAAAATGAGTTAAAATTTTAAAATATTTTCTTTATTCTTGAGAATTTCATACAAATATAAAATTAAATATGATCATATTCACCATCACGCTAATTCATACCTTTTTTCATAATCCACTAAGTATAGTTAACAATGCCCATATGCTGATCTGTGTGGGGCAATTCACTGGAGCTTCATGGACCCACCAGGAGCTACATCCTTAAAGAACACTGATTTTTCTTTCATTAATGGTCATCAGCTGTCAGTAGCTACTCAGCTAGAGACTGACCCTCCCAGTACCAAGCCTGTCTTGTACAGGTCTTGTGCAGGTTGTGGGTTAATAAGTACAACAGCCATATTATGTTCAGAGGCCAGCCTTTCAAACCACAGTTCCCCATCCTCCAGCTCTGACATTCTTTGCATCTCTTCTTTCATGTTCCCTGAGCTAAAGGTGTCCAGATTTACAAATGGGATTTCATGAAACAAGAATAGTTAAGCTTTACAAATAAAGGTAGCAAAATATTTAGCTTAATTTATATACTGTAAATTTAATCTTTGTGTATTTGTTCTCATCTCTTAGCAAATGTATTTAACAAAATAACAAAAGCATACTAAATAATCTTAGTCTTAAAAAGCTCACATCTATAAACAAATCAAGTAACTTTAAATATTATAAGCTTATAACCGAAAAAGTACCTAAAACCTAAAAGCCTCTTAGGTTTCTTAGGTTGCAAACATAGCTGTATAAAGTAAGCTAATACAAAGGAATTCCACTGAAAAGCAAAAGGGCTGTAGGGAATATAATTAATGGAGGGAATTACTTGAAATAAAGAAAGGAGACTGAAGGTTACTGAGAAGCATCAAAAGGAAATATTACAATGTTTTAATTTAAATTACAGAGCTGCTTTGTATTTATTTTAGTAAGATGTAAAATAGTTATTCTGTAAACTTTATACATAAATTCTCTAAGATTTTAAAGAACATAAAAATATTTCTTTGAAATTATTTATATAGGTTTCACATAAACTGGAGTATATAATTGATTTTAATTACCTCCTCTTGGAAACCCAGAGTAGTGAACCATATAGCATCTTCCTCAATTTCATATAAGAAAGACTATTACTCCTCATAGCTGCTTCCATATGATATTTCTTTATATACTGATTCCATTCTTAAAAATTACCTTCATGTTTTGATAAGAATAACTCTACATCACTCTTCAAAATTTAGATAGGTTTTGAAAAATCATACCTTGTGGAAACTAAGTTAGAAATGCTTAAAAAACTTTGGAGCTGGAGAGATGGCTCAGTTGTTAAGAGGACTGGCTGGCCTTTCAGAGGACCCAACTTCAATTCCCAGCACCTATAAGGTGGCTTTTACAACTGTCTGTAACTTTAGTTACAGATTATCCTCTTCTGGCCTTCATAAACACCATGAATTCAGGTGGTACACAGGCATACATGTATCCATATGGAAAAAAAACCATAAATGTAAGATAAAAATAAGAACAAGTTTACTTTTTGTAATGCTCCAGGAGCTAAAGTAATGCCTCTGCTCCTCTTGAAGAGGACATGAATTTGGTTCCCAGCACCCACACGGAGGCTAACAACTCTTACTCAGGTTACAAATGATTCACTGCCGTCTTCTGACCTCTGTGGGTTCTGCATGGAAGTGGTGCACAAGCATACATACAGGTAAACCACATAACACACATAAACTAAAATAAGTAAATCTTTTTATTTTATTTTTAAATTTTTTTGAATTATTTATTTATTATGTATACAGTGTTCTGCCTGCATGTATGCCTGCAGGCCAGAAGAGGGTACCAGATCTCATTACAGATGGTTGTGAGCCACCATGTGGTTGCTGGGAATTGAACTCAGGACCTCTGGAAGAACAGCCAGTGCTCTTAACTGCTGAGCCATCTCTCCAGCTCCCCAGTAAATCTTTTTAAAAAGCTCAAAAATTTTGGTGCATGAGGAAATGAATAAATTCTAGAAATTAAACTGAATATTTTAATTAAAATCAATTTCCTTCAGATTATGTGTCTTGTGAAGAATAAACAACTTCCTGAGAAGTCTTCCTTTAAAATTAATAAGCACTAATTGCAAGTGCAATTGTATTATAGCCACATAATCTTATTAAAGTTTCTTAGTTTCTTCACACTCTCATATTCCCAGATGATTGCCTATACTGTCTCTCTTTTCTTGAACCCTCAATACCTTTCCTCTAGTACTCACTCTTGAGCACCTTGTTTCCCACCTTAGTGAGAAAACAGAGCTATTCTATAAGTAACTTGAACTTATTTATATTCCTTTGTATCTGTGGCTATATAGGCTTACATCTCCTCTTCTACTATTAATGACTTAATTATCCACATTCATGCAAAAGCAAATCCCTTCCCCTGGGTATCATGATCTATTCTCTCAAATACACAAGATACTGTATCAGTAATCCCTCCCCTCATCTCCATATGATTATACTAGATCCTTTTCATTAACGCAGTATTTCATATTATTTCTTTCAGATTAAACAGTTCTTCTGATTTAATTTCACTATTTAGTTCAACTTTTCTTATTTCTTTATAGGAATTCTTCTTATAATCTATGCTTATCTCCATTTTATTTCCACTTTATTAATATGTACTCATATGACCTCTACCTTGTTAAATAAAACAATCATTATTCAATCCTCACTTTACTGACATATTTACAGCATTTCACACATATGACCAGTACTCCTTTCAGACACTGCACTTCTTTTATTTTCTAGGATGCACAGTTTTACTGGGTTTTCCTTTACCTTTCTGGCCATTCTTTTATCTTTTGATTGCTTTTGCTTTCCTACATTTTGAGTAAGCTCAAATCCAGGGTTTTTATTTTATGCTTATATACCGTTTGAGTGCTAATTAGTTTTATAGCTTAATATGTTTCTTGAATTTGATGTTTTCAAAACTGAGTTCCTAAGCAACTGAGATATTGCTGTCCCCAAGCATATCTCCATGGAGGTTTCATACATCTTAGTTAACCATGTCATCATGGACTCTGACTTTATTTCATACCTAAATATAAACCATCAAAATGAATTGTTTATTTCTGCTATTTATATATATATATATATATATATATATACATATAACCAGATACCAAGTCATTTCTTGTCAACCCATCACTTTCACTTTAATCCAAGCTATTGTATCTTGCACATATTACTGCAAGTTTCCTAGCTAGTTTCCATGTACTTGCCTTTAACTTTCAGCAATATTATCAGTAAAGAACCTAGAGTAATCCTTTCAGATTTGGAAGACTGAATCCTCTAGAGAAGATCCCCAGTATACTAAGCCAAATAAAATGCAAATAAAAATAAGCTTGACTATGACCTACAAGAGCCTACATGACTTGGCTCTCTTACTATTTGTCTAATGTGTTTCAATTTTTTCTTTCCTTATTTACTCCAAATACACTGACCTTCTTTGTGTTCCCTAAACATGCTTAGCACACTAAAACTGAGATTGATCTGGTTTAGAATGTGGTCCGACCATGAATTTCTCATTTTCCTCAGGTCTTAATTTATAAGTTAACTTTTCAGTAAGGCCTACCATAATAGGCACCCTATATAAAACTATGTCCCTTTTCCCATGTCTCACTCACATTCTTTACCTTTCATTTGCTTTTTACCCCTAGCATGGTCCATATTTTAAAATTCTCAGTTTTTTGTATTTTTTCTATTGCCTTTTACCACAATAAAGGTAGTGTTTCTATTCAATAATAATGCTAAACAAATAAAATAATGATCTACACAGAGTATTCAACAAATTGACTATATATATATATATATATATATATATATATATATATATGAAGTTGCTATTGCTTAGGCACTTTGCCAGGCCCCCGAGATTCAAAAATGCATGAAAACACGTAACTTACCACAGGGACTTCATGTTCTAGTAGAGGGTACACACTTAAAGTAAGATTTCCAGTTATTTTTATTTTGTTTAATAATATCCACACATCTTTGATTATAAAAATGAATATTCCCAATGTCCCTTATTAACAGGGGTATTGTCTTATTCATTTTTGTAATAATTATACAGGTAATAGTAAACTGGTAATATGTGGTAAGTAGTAAAAAAGTGAATTATATAATACAGTAATAATAAAATGTAATAAATGTTACATAAACTAAAATGTTACAAAGAGAAATTTGACTATAACAGAATATAGGGTGGATTATATCAAATAGCCCTTTACATTAGAGCCTTATAAATACATTCTGAAAATTCTAATAATAGTACCTTCCTAACAGTTTTGATTAAATAAATGCTTGGCATGGAGTTTGACATTTTACCATTCATTAAATACAGGTAATACAGGGAAACATATGCTTGAAACAAGATAAGATTTCAACATTTAAAAGTAACATACTGGGTATTCACCAATCTGATTACCAGGGTAGGCCAGTTCATGCACCCTCTCCACTATTGCTAATAGTCTATGCTGGGGTCATCCTTGTGGATTCCTGGGAACTTCCCTTGCACCAGGTTTCTCCCTATCCCCATGTTGTCTGCTTCTATCATGTTATCTGTTTTACTGCTCACCCACTCTGTCCCTGTCCCAGCTCAATCATCCTGTTCCCTTATGTTCTCATCCCCCATCCCCTACCCTCTATTGCCCATCTTGTCCCCAATTTACTCAGGAGAGAGCCTTCATTCAGTAACTGATGAAAGCAGATGCAGAGATCCCAGCTTAAGCACCAGTCCGAGCTCCAGGAGTCCGGCTGAAGAGAGGGAAGAGGAATTCTATGAGCAAGGGACATCAAGATCATGGTGGGGAAATCTACAGAGACAACCGAACCAAGCTAGTGGGAACTCATGAACTTTAGACTCACAGCTGTGGAGCTTAATATATTTGGGAAAATAATGAAGTTTGAATAATAAATAAATGGAAGACATTTAAGAAGAAAAACAATATACATTTTCAACGTTTTGGATGTGGTGCATGTGTTTATGTGTATGCATGTGGAGGCCAGGGGTTGAGTTTGTATGTGGATTATTACATTTGTTATTTGTGTATGTGTGTGTGTGCACATGTGATCATGTACCTTGGGACACATGAAGTGGAAGTCAGAGGACAACTTACAAGAGTTGGTTTTCTTTCCTTCCACCTTGTAGGTCCTGAGGATCCTACTGAGGTCCTCAGCTTTGGTAGCAAGCGCCTTTACTAAGTGAGTGTGGATTTTTCCAGGGTATTTTGTTTTGTTTTACATGGCTATACACTTCTGTGTTGGCTAATTTTTATGCCAGCTTGACATAGGCTAGTGTCATCTGGGAGAGTGGAAGCTCAATTGAGAAATTGCTCTTACTAAACTGACCTTTGTGCAAGACTATGGGGCATTTTTTTTTGATTAATAATTGATCTGGGTGGGCCCATCCTACAGAGGGCGGTGCCACCACTAGATGGATGGTCCACAATGTTATGAGAAAGGAGGTCAAGGAAGCCATGAGGAGCAAGTCAGTAAATGTCTTCCTCCATGGCTTCTGCTTAAGTCCCTGCCTCCAGATTCCTGTGTGGAGTTCCTGCCCTGCTCTCTCTCAATGATGGACTGTAATCTGTTGAGGTGAAACAAACCGTTTCTTCTCCAAGTTGCTTTGTGGTCATTATGTTTCTCACAGCAATAGAAACCACAGCTAAAACAACTTCTAAAGATTATACCAAAGTTATCAAATTCAGAAGATATGGCCACATCAAATGTAAACAACATAAATATGAACATCTACTTTTATTATATATTAAGGAAAAAGACTTATCTTGTATTTAATCAAACATTTTCTAATAAAAATACTGAATTTATCCTGTGTGAAAAAGCTGCTGTATTGATTGAGATGTAAAATAAAATCCTATACCAACCAAATAAATGATAATCCATATAGCTAAGATTTAAGCATGACTTAAGGAAGCATTCTTGTCCTTAGATTTTTCTCAGGTTGTACAGTGTAACATATCAAAATGATGATGTTGATGATGATGCTGGTAACAGCACTGTGACATCATCTGTGTTCGTGTGTGTGTGTGTGTGTGTGTGTGTGTGTGTGTCTGCATGCGTGCGTGCATGTGTGTGTG
>CABHPP010085294.1:0-11885 GCA_902168425.1 Peromyscus attwateri | reverse complement strand
AAAAAAAAAAAAAAAAAAAAAATCCTACAGGATAGATAAAATCCTACTTTTTATGGCCTTATTTTATAAAGGATATAGGCTCTGGGAGGTAAATTAGATTTGAAGCCATATCCAAGAGCAAAGCCCATGATTTTCCTCCCTGCACCCAACACCCTACTGGCTCAGCAGAATTGAGGATACTTTCTCCCAAACTAACTTGAGGCAAAGAACTATGCTCCTACTTGCATGTGGAAGGTGCTGAGGGGGTGGAAGTGTTATTCCCAAGGCTGCTACTGCACCTACAGCACATTCTTGTACAGACCTAACAATAAAAAAATGATGGTTAGGCCTGCATTGTGATGACTCAGACCATTATGGGTTAAATAAATAACCTTTCTGTTTTAAGGAAAAATATGGTCTGAGCGCCTACTGATTGATGTCTTAAATTTGCCTACTGGGGATGCCCCCCCCCCACCCCCGACAGAGCAAAGTCCAGTAGGCTTGCAGTGACGTCAGGCAGTGTGCATTTCCACATTTCCTGTTATTTCTGATCCTGCTGGTTCATGGATCACTCTGAGTAGCAAGATCACCCAGTGAACAAAAGTTGGAGTAACTTCTCCTCCCTTCTTTTCTTCCCTCCTTCCTTCCTTCCCTTCTTCCTTCCAAGTGAAGCTATTTTTTAAGGTAGTTCTAGGCATCTATATGGAAACCTTTTCTACCTCATATTTTATCTTGCCACTCCCCCATGTACTGTCTAAAGTCTAAGCTGGGGTGGGTAGGGGGCCTCCAAAGCTCGACAAGGAAACACCACTCCTAGTCTCAGACACCCTGGGCTAGCTGCACTTTCCAACAAGCAAACCAAAGTTTAGCAAGTTGTCCTGTGGAGAGGTGAGCAGAGCACCCTCTGCTGGGAGCCTCCCGGTCCCTCCAGCAGGGTGAATTCCTTTCTGCCCCACCTTCTCAATGAACTCTTCAGGGAACATTCCAAAGCAATCACGGAAGCCATTCAGAGCATGTCCGCTTCACACATTTGCCCTGGTAAAGGCCTCTGACTGGGTCATCACTTCTCATTTGTACATTTTGTCTCCTCAGTCAAAGCTCTTTAAGTGGCCCTGCCTGGTATCTGCTTGAACCTTTACATAATGTGCCCAGCCCAGCATTTTGATCATTTTATGAACTACATAAAGATCTCTTAATTCATTGAAAATCTTATTTTCTTACTGTGTGAGAATATAATCCCCACTGGGTCTGAAAAGTGGATGTATGACAATTATTACAAAGTCAATAGATGAATTCTTGCCAACAGTCATGATGGATTGTGTAAATGCGTGCCCGAATTCACATCAGTGTCTTGCAAGGATCATATGAGGTAAATTCGGGCGAACACATTTGGTAAAACAAGGGTCTCAAGGAACGGAAGGTGTCACGCTATCACTGTTAGGATGCAAGCATACTCATGTCTATCAAAAGCGAGCAAACACAGGATCAGTAAGAAGTGACAGACAAGCCTCCACTACCCCTCACACTCAGTCCATCATGAAAAGCGGCTTTTGTCACTCATTCTTCCTTGAATCAGTTAACAAACCAACTCTCTCCTGGACCACGAAATAAGGAAAGGGTGAATCTGCAAACCCAATTCTGCCATCACATGGCACAGCCCATTTCCTGAAACTCGAGGACAGCCAGGTAGGTGTTACTATGATCAGGGGGCAATTTCACGGTTAAAGGAGGCAGTGAGAATGAATGTCATTCACAGCAGGACAACACAACGTTTGTGTTTGCCTTATGTACACAGATGAATCCATATGTGTGGCATTTCCATCTTATTGGATACAGCAGGCTGCCTCCTGCTTGCCTCCTGTCTGACCAGGTGGCCATCTGCCCTCAGCTCCTACCTCCACCCTCACTACAGTTACCTTCATAATCAATGGCTTGCAACAGGTCTGGGTAGGAGGTCCCATCCATTCTTCCTCTCAAACCTCAGCAGCTTCTCTCAGCTGCTTCCACTTTGCAGATATTTCCTTGGGTCTATTTCGGCTTCTACCTGGCTCTTACAACCAATGTTCTGCCCTGGTTTTACCATTGCCACATTAAGCTGAACATACCTCACAGCAGATACCATCTCCCTGCTAGACTTTCTCCTTTTCTAGCCTTCTCTATCGATTTCTCCATGACTCCCCTGATTTTTGCCACCAAAAATCCCATGTCAGGAAAGTCCTGATCGCAAAGTCAGTTGGTTCACACTTCTCAGAGAAGGAGCCATCTGTGGTTACTTGGTGCTTTGGCTAGCCAGGGCTGCCAGATCAGGGTTCCACTAGTGTGGAAGTTTGGATGAGAGAAATCCACTGTGTCACAGTTCTGGGATGTTCTCAGTGTTGGCTCCTTCGGGGGTTCAGAAGGGTTCTGTTTTATGTCTTTCTTGTAGCTTCTGGAAATCTTTGTCATTTTTTACATCAGCAAGATCTCTGCCTTCATCTCTACAAGGTGTCCCTGTGTCTGTGTCTGAGAAAGAAATGCTTCTCTCATAAGGACACCAGCCCTAACAGGTTAGAGGTCACCTTAATCCAGAATGACTCTGTCTGAACATCTACAATGATCTCATTTCAAAAGGATGTTTGATTCTGAGGTATGAATCCAACTTTGTCTGCATCACTCATGCTTCCTCAGCCTTTAGGAGGGTCCCCAGACAGATGACACCTGGCCCCGCTTACCAGGCTTTGTTTGGGGGTTGCCTAGACTGCAGCCATATCTTTCTTTTTTTCTCACACTGAGCCTTGCTTCCAACAGTCTAAGTCTTCTTCTTTCTGGTCTCCCCATCCTGCAGGATCTCCCACCCCCTCCATCAAACACCTCTGATCATCCCTGAACTCTCTGTCAGAGCATCCCTCTACCAGAACACCCTAGCAAGCCACCCCATATCTGAAACCCACTGACTCCCCCTGAAGCTGACTCCAAAGGACATTCAAAATCCTTTGCTTAATTCCAAGGCCTTGGAGTGTTCCAAATCTCACCTTTTTGGCCTGACATTCTTGTCTTACTCCTGACTTCCCATGTTTTGCTCTCTCTACCCATGATGTCCTTCTCCCTAGGGTTCTCAATTATGTCCCTTCTTCCTTTTCAAACCACAGCTCATAGGTGAGCTTTCCCCCAGTCCACAGACCAATTCCTGCTGTTCTCTTAGACTTTACACTGCACTTGCTGCAAATAAATACAGTTCTTTTGAGTCTGGTTCCCCTGGTTAGAAGACAAGGAGTCTGGAGACCTAAAGCTGTATCCAATCATGCACTTTGAACTTCACCTCCCTTTGATATTAGATGAGCACCCTGGGGCGAGTTACTTAAGCCTTTTAAGGAAAGAATTTTTCTGCAATCTGCAGATCATGAAACTACCCATTTATGAGCTGTCATTAGGATTAAATGAGACAATGACTGTAGCGGATGACTAGCACGTGCCACTGAGTCTCAGAACCTGCCACTGCATAGTGTGGCTCTTGCAGCTGTGGGCTTCAGGAGCACTGTGCATTATTCAGGGAAAGAGAATGTAGGCTCTAGTGAGCTGCTTCAGAGCCAGCTGTGCTTCTGAAAGTTCATTAGCCACATGTACTTGGGCTTAGGTTTCCATCCCTTCATTTGTAGGTAGAAGATAAGTACAACAAAGAAATGTGGAATAAAAATTCCCTCTGAAACAAGCATAGAACCTGGCGTGCAGTAAGTGCTCAATAAATATTGACTTCTAATATAATAGGATTTTATCAGTGTCCACCAGGGGTTCCTGGCTGCAGGAAAGATTGAGAATCGATACCTTCACCCTTAAACTTTCTTAGAGAGTGATCGTGTATTAGTTTTTGCAGCCCAGTGATGTGGTAAATGCTCAATAATATGTAAATAAATGGTTGGATTACAAGTTGAGTAACAAATAAGTTAGATAATGTCACTTTTCAAGAAGGTACGAACTAAGCCATTATTTCATCTCATGAGAATAAGGCCTTGATTAAGAGAACGGGAAAAATAAGTGTTCCAAAAACATTGCAGGAAAGCTTGTGCCATTCGGAGGGGTCATGACATGCCAGCACTGAACCAGCCTCAGGGATGCTCTTACAGCTGGTTCATTTTGCAGATGAGGAAAACAAACTGGTTCTCAGAACCAGTGTCCTTTTCCTGTATACTTAAGTCTATAGAGCTTAGTTAACTGATTTCCTGGCCATTAGAAAAACAGATTTGTAGAGAAATGCTGTGTGTTAACCACGATAAATATCAGGGGGCGAGAGTTGGGCTGATGATGGGCAAATTATATAAAAGGCAGGCATGAAAATGGAAACATCTCCAGAGCTGGAAATATTGGTACGGAGGTAGATGCTCAACTTGGGGCCTGGACTTGGGCAGTCCCAACCCTAGAAAAGGCAAAGGTTGTGAGAATTTAAACTCTTCTAGTCCTTTATAATAGTGTACTCCATCCAGTTGATTAAAAGTTCAAATCCAAGTCTTCATAGCAGCCGTTAGCCCACTCCACAGTTCCCTCAAAGGCTCTCAGGGATGCTTTGAGAGCATCCAAACCCTGGGCCAAGGAGCATGCTGCTTCCTGGGTCCTCAATCACTCACCCACACACAGGTTACAGGTGAGCTGAACTCCAGCCAAGCTTGCTACTGCTTCTCATCTAACCTCAGAAGATGAAGAGCTTTCTCACTTCCATGCTTGCTCCAGCCCTTCATGTACCACCCAGTGGTCTTCTTCCAAGCCTCACCGTGTTCATCTACCTCAGGCTTTAGCTCTGTGCACTCCCTCTCCCTCCACCTAGGATCCTTCTTCACTATTTTCCTTGATCATTTGCTCCTGGTCTACAGAATTGCCCTTCCCTTTCATGTGTCTGTACCAGAGATCCTCTTTTTTAAGGAACTCGAAATCCTCTGGTTTTCTCCAAGGACTTAGGCCTTTGGAACCCATGCCATAGACACACATACACTACTTGTATTTTCTATTTTATCACCTTTCTTTGAGACAGTGGGCTCATGAAAGCTAACACTGCTCGGAGAAAAGAGACAGAGACATGGGGAGAGACAGAGACAAAGAGAAGTATCTCAAACTGTTATCCCACCACAAATGCAACAGATTCTAGGAACAGCATAAGATATTCAAAAAAGAGTAATTTGAGAATGACTAGTTGCACAGTTCATATGTAATTTTCTAGTTACCTGGAAAAGGTCTGGATATGCCACATGCATTATTGTCATGCTTCTTAAGTCAATAAGAACAGTGTTACTGCACGCCTATAAGGGCATTATGCAGCATGTCTCCAAACCCACTATACAGAACACTTAGTACTCTAATACTGTCCCAGCAAGAGAATGCTTCTAAGATCAACACAGTTTTAAAAATCCCACCTTTCTCGAAGGCTTAAGAATTTATCTTAGTAAGCTAATGTCTTTTAACAGTCCAATATGGCCTGCCATATTAAACCTGGTTTAATTACTCTTCCATGGGATGGATGGCACCAGGGACAGAGGTTGGGGAGATCTACCTGATTCTCAGGCTCATGACCAAGTCAAGGAGCAGAAAAGCAAGTTCTCTCTGCCATAAGCCAGACAGAGATCTGAATTGTGTCAGTTAGTACTTTAGGAAAGGACAAGCAAAACCCCTGGACTAGGGAGTCAGAAATGGTTCTGTAGCCTGAACCTAGGCCTGCCAAAACTGTCGGCCCACTTTTAGTGAGGATCATGGGTAATATCCTCATAGTAATGGGCCTCATACAGGCTTATACTCCAGAGATGAAAGATTAGGCCCCCTTGCCTGGATGTTGCCTTCTCCTCAACCAGGACCATAGCTGCTTGGACTGGCTATACCAAACCAATCACAGCCCACCACCCATCTGAATGGACAAGAATAAAGAGTGCTTTCAGATTGTGATGTCTCTGGATTCTGTCGTAACAGACCAAGAAGTGACTTAAATCACTTCATCTTCCCCATGGCCAAGGAGAGAAAAATGTACAAACTACAAGAAAAGATGGGAGGTACAGAAAGCTACATAATGATGGGTCAAAAAATTACTGAACTGTTCCAACTCATTGGAATGCCACAGGTTCTGGTTCTGACCCTGTGAGAAGCATCTAGTTGTCATTTCAGTGTGAGACAGATTGTTTAAACAAGCCGTTTGTAGCATCCCTTTGCTAAACATTAAAACAACAAAAACTCCTAACTTTTTTATGCTGTAAGACTTTTTCTTACACAGCCACTGTCTAAGGAGTCTAATTAAGGCTTATTCATATCCTAAATTTCATATTCAGAAGTGTTCTTCGAGTGCCTTACTCCCATTCCATTTTCTTCACAGCACTATACCCTGGTATTTCTGCCAGGGAGACTCTTTTGTCTGGATTATGCTCCAGTCCACAAAAACCTATTCCTCCTCCAAGATACAAACTAGATGCTGGTGAACACTCTGTGGAATGACTCTCATCCCCAGATGTCTGTCCTCTAGGCTCTCAGGTCACCCATCCTGTACATATCACATGCACATGATCTTATATTGAGCTGCACATAGGGCAACTTAAGCATTTTGTGGAGATGCCTCTTTTACTACAGTTTAATGATGTAAGGATGGTTTTTTGCATGGTGTCTATCATGTCCAGATTTTCCTCCAATACTTTCATCATTGTGTTACTGCAGCTTGTAGCTAGCTAGCTACCCACCCTTTACCAGAACCAAATTCAAGGGCAGCCACACTCATTTTGGGTTCTTAATTCTTATCAGGGTCTCTAATGTACAGTAGGCATTTGACAAAATGCTTTAATGAAACCATTAGCTAGCTAATTAATTGATGGAGACACGCACAGTTTCTGTTTCTAAGGGGATGTAATCACCTCTAGGAGACAAGGCAGGGACAAGCTAATCAACCCACTGGGACAATCGTTCCCTGAACACAATTAGGAGCCCAAAGTTGTGAAAGGCAAGGCAAGACCTGGAACTCAAAGCAGGCACCTGGATAAGGACAAGGCTTGGGAAGGAGAAAGGAGCAGCCACATCCTTCCAGGCTCAATATTCAAGGCTTCCAGGCCCAATATGCAAGGTGCAGACATTTTTAGGATGAAGGGAACCAACACAGAGCCAAGGCAAGACTCGGGGGAAGAAGAGCTAAAGATCCTAGGAATGAATATGAACAGTTTGGTGCAAATGTGACTCCTTAGAGAGAGTGGCCCAAGAACTCATCAGGGCTGCCTAATGGGGCAGGAAAATACCATTTTCTGAGACTAAAGGCAGTGAGAATGGTCTTAGGGACCAAAAGATATAGTACAGGAAAAGAAGATAAGTTAGAAAGCCCGTGTTCATATGGCCTTGATTTTCTCAGTGACATCAGAAGAGAAACTGTCCACTGAGAGAACGGGAATACATACACTCAAGTGATAGAGTAGAGCTATCCAGAGCATAGACTGTCACCTAGGATCAAGTCCCAGCACTCAACCACCAAGGACTGCTTAAACACTTTGTGACTTCATAAATGGAAGGATTAACAATACCTCACTATCTTCCAAGGTTAGTGGGAGAAGTCAGGTTTAATTGTTGTTAAACACTTAAGACAGTTTGGAACATACTTAAATACTATAGAAATATTTGCTGATAGTATTATCATGCAACAATAATGTACAATTAGCAATCACAATATAATAACTATAAACTCATAGCAATCACAATACTGCTATTATTGTTATTGGTGGGCCCGTGTGGATAGCCTGACATATTTGAACTGCTCATTATGGGAAGTAAACTGGAAATCAAAAATTTATATTGTACAACACAGGAATGCACAGTGGGCACAGCCATCTTGGCCTGTGTCTTTTCTCAGCAAGCAAAGGACAGAGAAAGCAAGAATTCAGCCCTGGGATCTTGAGAAGAACAGTGTAGAGAGAACACAGAGCTAAGGGACACGATTCTACAGTAGTACTGAGGACAATGAAGTCACCAGGCAAGGAATCAAGGAACCCAAGTGTGGGCTAATGGACTGATTATGGGCCCAGGGAGCAATGCACATGCATTTATTGAAGCTAGAGTTAATGGCCCTTAAGCTTAGAGCAGTCACTCTCTCCTGGAAGTGTCTATTAAAGTTGGCAGAGAGAACCAAGTTGCTTGGCCTGGAATAAGTGTAAGAGACTTCTCAGCAAAGAACAGCTCTGAGATGGAAAACGCTGTCATTCTAGATTTCTCTCTGGTCTGCCCTCTTTCTCTCCACCACTCAAGTCACAAAAAGCCCCAAAGTATCACAAGACCATCCAAGAGAGTGGAGGAACCAGAGGTACCAAAGGGGTGGAGAAACCATCCCTCCATCAGTCGGGAAAGCTCTGTCGGGAAAGGGAGCCATCCATATTCTGCTTTGCAGTAAGTCACTCATGCTGGCAGTGCAGGCTTCTGAAGTAAAGGGGGGTGAGCATGGGGAGTTCAGTGTTGATAGACAGACCGGAGGAGTGGAATAGGCAGTGCTGTCTATGGGACCTAGGTAGGTGGGAAAAGACCTTCTATGATTAGAAGAGGGTTGTATTAATAATACACTTTAAATATAGAGAAAGAAAAGGCATGGTAGCATCATGGTCCAATAAGGACCCAGAGTCAAAGGAACAGAACATAAACAATAAATTCGGTACCGAGCAGAATCTCATTAGTGTTGATCAGAGAATCTCATCCTTCCTTTATTTATATAATCCACTGGTCTCAGCAAAATTTAGTCTCCTTCCATCATCCCCCTTCTCTCCTACCTGCACATAGCAATACACAGCCTTCTGACCTGGCCACTGTGTGCCATCAATACCCATAACTGTGCGACATAAAAGATCTCCAAGTGTTTGATGACTGACTGTCCTTCAGAACAAAGTCCATGCACTGAACCAGTATCTTCCAAGAGAGGTCTAAGGCTATGGGAAAGGTAAAAGAATAATGTTCCTGAGTATCCATTGGAAAGTGAAAGAGGCATTCAAATTCCATAGGTTACTACTATCTTTGGGGGATTCTCCTCCATTGGAAGTCCCCTTTGAAGAGGAAACTCACAGACTAGTCCCTAACAATATGTTAATTGTTCCCCCATTAGACTGTTAAGCCCAGCCCAAATTACCATGTTAATATTTTTCCTGACTTTAGGAAAATTAAAAGAATGCTATGAAATTTCTAATATTTTACTTATTTTCTGAGAATCTCATACATTTATGCAATGATTTTAATTGTATCTATCCACCACTACCTCCTTCTAATACCATCTATTGCCCACCATCCTATCTCCCTCCTGATTGCATGTCCTTTTCTTGCTATTGTTGTTATTAAAATCCCCCTGAGTCCAACTAGTTTTGTCCCTATGCACATGGGTGTGGGGCCATCTTCTGTAGTGTGAGAGCAACCTACTAGAAGCCATAGCCCCAAAAGAAGTGACTCTTTTTTGCTCAGTAGCCATCAACTGACAATAACTTCTCTACCAAGGATGGGCCTCGGGGGCTCCTCCCTCATCCACGAGGATTTTGACTGACTTGATCTTGTGTGGATAACTACGACTGCTATGAGCCGATGTGGGCCACAGCCATGTCATGCCCGGGAGTCAGCACGTCACAGCTCTCCTCTCTATGAGCCAGCTCTTACATTAGTTCCGCCCTCTCCTCCGCGATGTTCCCTCAGCCTTGAATGGTAGAGGTAGAGGAGATGTTTCATCCATAGCTGAGCAGTCACACTTCCTTGTGCTCAGCAGTTTGACCAATGATGAGTCTCTGCATTAACCACTACTCACTGCTAAAGGAAGCTCCTCTAACCAAAGCTGAGAGCAACACAAACCAGAGTATAAACATAAATACTTAGATGGCAGTTTGAAAGCATGATCATTTAACATGACAACCATCGCAGTAGCTTCCCTCCTAAGGGCCCTTGGTCTTGTCTGTCACGGGCTTTTGATCAGGTTTATGGTATAGCCATAAATACCCTCCTGTGAAGCAGATCTCATGTACGATGAGAAAGTGATTTGTTGCTCCTATAACTGTCAGGCCACATTACACTAGTGGCCACGTTACACTAGTGGCCACATTACACTAGTGGCCCCACATCCTGCCACACTTTTCCCAAAGCAAGTAAGGTCTTCACCAGTAGCATCTTCCACTCTAGTTATTGTAGGCAACAAGAACAGTGGCAATAGTGGATGTTGTTTCAGCTTCCTCTGAGGTCTCCTTGACCAGTGAATAGCTCATAAAGAGATATTCCATGTCTGGCGATGAGATTTCATTTAATAACATATCTTCTTGAGGCAGCATTGTCCATCCATGCAAGCTACTTATATTCAACTCCCTTTTGAAATGTATTACATATTTTTATTATCTTACAAACTAGTGAGTTTCCATAAACCTTCTCCGCATATCCTTGGCTTTGACTAACCTACCCCTTACCCTCTCCTCTCCTCCTATCCCCACTTAAACTTTTAACTCCTATAATAATCCTTCCCTCATTTTATGTCACTTAGGTTCTACTAGTCCCTCTTATTAGCTTCTTCTTGTGTTGGGAGAGCTAAGATTTTCATACAGGCTTTTCCTGCATTTATTTTCATTAAGCCTTTTGGAACCCCCTCATTTGCCCCAAACCATCTGTTTCATGTTTGAATCTTTCCTTCCCTGGCAGTTTTTAAAAATAAAATTCAGTCTTAATTTTATAGCTCTTAATTAATCATAACATTTTTCTGATGTACATTGGGTCCTTCAGCTAGATTTATGCCCCTATCTTTGTAACATCTTTAATATAAAGTGGTAACAAGATAACATTCTTCAAAAATATCCATGCCTTGTCTTTAACATGTGATCCTACATAACAAAAAGAGACTGGCCATAATTTCTATAGATATGGTTAAGGTTATGAACCCTAAGATGGGAGAAGGGGTTTCATTCTAAGTTTTCCAGGTAGACCCAATTTAACAGTATGAGTCTTTAAAGGAGACTTTCCCCTGCTTATTCAGCAAGGTAAGTTTTTGTTTGTTTTTAATGGGATCTCAGTAAGTAGCTCTAGCTGTTCTAGAACTCACTATGTAGACCACACCCGCCTCAAACTCAGAGATTCACCTGCTTCTGTCTCCTGAGTGCTGGCATTAAAGGTGTGCACCACCATGCCCAGTAGAGCAAGGAAAGATTTTTAAGAGGCGATGCTTGAAGTAGTAAGAAACTTGACAGACTGCTAGTTTTGAAGATGAAGGAAAGGGCCATGGACCAAAGGAAGTGGCCTCTCAAAGCTGTGGAGCTCTGAGTTAAAGACGAGAACAACAACCCAGGCTCCCAATCCAGCAACCTCAGGCAATGCACTCTACCAAATCTGAGTGAACAAGAAAATGGACTCTACCACGTAGCCTTTGGGAGCAAATACAGCTCTGCAGATGCTGGTTCAAGGCCTTCAGATGCACGCCAGGACGTTAAAATAGCTAACTGTATGGTATTAAGCCATTAAGTCTGTGGTGATTTATCACTACAGCAGCAGTAGAAAGCTAATACATAGATGCTGTTAGAATTGACCTATTTTTCTGATTTTTTAATACAAGTTATAGCAATGGTGTTTTCTATTTTTATATTGCTCTCTATTAGTGTAGTACACAGATTTTTATGATTTATTCAGCTATTTCCAACTTTTATAATTTGACTGCATTTTTCCTTCCCCCTCTCATACACAGGGGCAGGGTGGTGGTGGTGGTGGTGAAGATATGGCTTGATTTGTAGAGTACTTGCCTAACATATTGGCAGCCCTAGGTTTCATTCCCTGTACCACATAAACCCACAAAACCAGGCATGATGGATCATTCCTGAAACCTAAATACTCAGGAGGTAGATAGAGGTAGAAGGATCAGAAGTTCAAGACCATCCTTGGCAATGTAGTGAGTTCAGTGTTCACCTTGGCTATGTCTCAAATATGTGTGTGTGTGT
>CABHPP010085292.1:0-18502 GCA_902168425.1 Peromyscus attwateri | reverse complement strand
CCTGCCTTCCTTAGCCAACTCCTTGCCCCGGAGGTGCCTCCCCGTTTTGGGTTGGAAGAGACCGGGCATTGACCTGGCACAATGGGTGCTTTCTTTTAATCCCCAAGGAATGCGGGGACAGGCTGCAGGCTGGCGCCTGGTGAGGCATCTCTCCCTCCCCAAAGCAGAGGCATTTCTCCCTCCCTGCTAAGCCACAGGGGCCTCCTGACTCACTGGCTTTGTCACCAGTGACAAGGTTTCTTAGAGCCTGCACCTAGGCGGTGCACTGTGGATCACATGGTGTTTAGGCTGCACTAGTTTACGACTGTAAACATGGTCACATGTTGAGGGATTTTCTTCCAGTTACTTGGCTGAAACCCCAAAACACTGCCGAGTCACTGTAGGCGGGCCCCAGCCTGCCTCAGTGCAGGGCTTCTCCCACGTTTTTCACTAAGGATGAATCCCGGTCACACTGAGGCTACCTCCTTCTTCTGGCCAACGGGAATGGCCTCTGGAACTGCTATATAAGGAAAGACCACTGGGGCCTCTGCCCCTTATCATTATCAGGCTGGCAGGCATGAGGCTGGGCCGTCACAGGGGCTGTGTTCCACATTCCACACAAAGCCCACTCTGATCTTCCTGTGGGTCTCTGAGCAGATGGGACACATCCTGTCTCAGGGACAGCCTCAGCTCTGGCCTCAGTCTTCCTGGCTGACTGGCCTCAGAATCAACCCTCTGCCTGACCCTGTTGGAATCTAACCCTCTTTAACAACCTGAGGCTGACTCGGTGTTGTTTAGGGCTCCGCCTTTGCCACCCTGCCCCCATCTCCTCTGAAGTCTGGCTGGTGACTCTGAGCAGAGAGTGCCTTCCCCGAACTGGCCAGACTCGCCCTTGGATAAGTGTCACAGCTGAACAGCTAATCGGGTTGAGGCAGGTGGCTCCGCCATTCCCTTCAGCTGCTGGTGGGGGGTTTTCCTGAGGAGTCAGGAAGCTGCTTCAGCTGCTTTACAACGTCCCTGTAAAAGGTGCCTCAGACTCTCTTCCCTCAAAAAGCTCTGGGCTGAGAGACAGAATGTCTCTGCCCTGTTCAAGGCACCAGCCAGGAAAGCCAAGGGCACAGCCCCCAGGATTCCTGGAGTCTTGTGATACCATGAGGGTTTCATGATCTTAGACCTACTTTACACTATTACTCTTTTTTTTAACTTTATTTTTTAAATTACACTCATGATATTCATTAATTACACTCATGATATTAATCACATTTGTGGTATTCATAGATTACATTCGCAGTATTCATTCAATTATTACTCTTTTTTTTTTAAAGGCTTGTTGACTCACAGAAAATCAGTGTCCGTTACGCTGTGTAGCTTGCTAAGCATTTCAAGTGAAACATTCCCCTGTGCCCGCCACTAAGTTCAAAACTAGAACCCCAGAGGTGTATGACAGTGTGGTCTGCTGTGTTAGGTCTCTTGGGTGACAGTGTGGGTTTCTTCTCATCTTGTTCTGGCACAGTCTAGGTTTGAAAGTGTCCAAGAAGTCTAGAATTTGGTGGCCAAATCCCATGTTTAGTATCTACTCAGAAGAGCTGCCCAGACCTGAGACTGGATGATCTGAGTTAGTTAGGTGTGATGATGTTGGGTGAGAAAAAAAACCTAAGGCTGTGTGGGGGAGGGTGGTTTGGTTTTGTTGTGGTGGTGTTTTTTTTTGAGGGGGGATCTTTTTGTGGAGTTTTGAGACAGGGTTTCTCTGTAGCTTTGTTGCCTGTCCTGGAGCTTGCTCTGTAGACCAAGCTGGCCTCGAACTCACAGAGATCCACCTGCGTCTGCCTCCTGAATGCTGGGATTAAGGGCATGCGCCACCACCACCTGGCTTTGTTTTGTTTTTTATTATTTTATTTTTGGTTTTTCAAGACAGGGTTTCTCTGTCTATCTCTGGCCGTCCTGGACCAGACTGGCCTGGACCTCAGAGATTTGCCTGCCTCTGACTCCTGAGTGCTTGGATTGAAGGTGTACAGTGCCACCACCCGGGTTTTGTTTCTCTGTTTTTTTAGGGGGGAGGGGGATGGTTTTTTGTTGTTGTTGTTTTGTTTTGTTTTTTTCTTCGAGACAGGGTTTCTCTGTATGGTTTTGGTGCCTGTCCTGGATCTCATTCTGTAGACCAGGCTGGCCTCAAACTCACAGAGAATCTGCCTGGTTCTGCCTCCCCAGTGCTGGGGTTAAAGGTGTGCGCCACTGCCATCCGGTTCACTGCCCAGTTTTGTTTTGTTTTTTTGTGTATGAGTGTTTTGCCTGAATGTAGTCTGCACCGTGTTTATACCTGGTGCCCACAGAAGCCATTAAAAGGCATCAGATGCCCTAGGATTGAAGCCATGGATGGCTAGGAGCTGCCACATGGATGCTGGGAATTGAACCCAGGTCCTCTGAAAGAGCAGCCAGTGCTCTCTATCCTCATTTTGTTTCTTGAGATGTGGTCTCATAGCCCAGAGCAACTCGAACCCCTGAGTGCTGGGATTACCGGTGTGTTGCTCTCTGGAGAGCAAGCCCAAGGTTCCTGCATGCTACGGTAAGCGCTCCGCCAGCTTAGCTGTATCCCCAGTCCAGGACTGTTGGGATCGGCATCCTTTGGCCTTGATGGCAGCAATTAGTGGGCCTGTGCACTGCCTCAGTGACAGTGACAGCGCGGCGAGGCCAGAAGACAAATGTGTTTTGGGTGAAGGGAGTGAGGCTAATTCCTCTGCAGGGAGACGCCTGTCCGGAAGCCCAAGGCACAGGTGGGTGACTCACTGCACGTGGGCTGACCATCTGCCCTTTGTGTGCCCTGACAGGCGGGTCTGATGGCTCCCGGCTCTATGACTGTGTGTGGAGATACAACTCAAGTGTAAACGAGTGGACAGAGGTGGCACCCATGCTCAAGGCCCGAGAGTACCACAGCTCTTCTGTCCTGGACGGGCTACTGTATGTGGTGGCAGCTGACAGCACAGAGCGCTATGACCATGCCACCGACTCCTGGGAGGCTCTGCAGCCCATGACTTACCCCATGGACAACTGCTCTACCACTGCCTGCCGAGGCCGGCTCTACGCCATTGGCTCCCTGGCAGGCAAGGAAACCATGGTGATACAATGCTATGACCCAGACACTGACCTGTGGTCACTGGTAGACTGTGGCCAGCTCCCACCTTGGTCCTTTGCACCCAAGACCGTGACTCTGAATGGACTCATGTACTTCGTCAGGTGAGCCCCTGGGTACACTGTCTTTGGCTCAGCATCCCTGTACACTGCTCATTTCATAGATGAGGAAAGCTACCTTAATTAATCAAGCTACCTCAAGGATAGTGGAGTCTTGGCAGTGCCTAGCTGGTCAGCCAGTGGGTTCCCATGCATCCACCAGCCACATGTGCAGCATGCATGTGTCTGAGTGAGACAGAGATAGATGTCTCAGCTCTACTCTAGCCCCATCCACTGGTTTTGATGACCTGTCTGGTCACAGCCTTGACTGACTAGCTACTGAACATTTGGGCGGGTAATTGGATTCCCTGTGTATTCTGTGTGTGTGTGTGTGTGTTTGCACGTGCATACGCGCGCGCAGGCATGCATGTGCATGTGCGTACATATTCCCTGCTCCCGCCTCCCTGGTCTGGAGTCTGCTTGAAGCTGTGGTGCTGGGAGGAAATGAATGAATGACAGTCTCCTTTTGGTCCTGGACTTTGATCTGGGAGCCCAAAGGTGTGTGCCCTGGGCCTGCATTTTCTCTGGTTGAACAGCACTGTGACCTTTGCCTGCCCTGCCCCCAAAATAGGAGGTCGCCGCTCTTCAGGGTGAGCTCTGAGGAGTCTAAAGGTCTGAAGGGAACACAAGTGTTATTGTGTGTCTAAGTGGCTGAGGGGCCTGGTAATCTTTAAATGCCAGGACCTGAAGGTCTGCTTTGAGAACACCCTGGAACCTTCCTCAGCCTGGGTCCTGTTATAAAACTGCCTGGCCCGTCCCTAGTTCTCCCTGGTGCCTTCAAGAAGGGGGAGGGGCTGGCTATAAATACAGCTTTGAAGAGTGCCAGGTCCTTGCTTCAGCCCCTCTGTAGTGGCTGCTGGCCCAGCACCTTTGAGAACACCGTTCCTGTCCTAGGGCAGGATCCTGACACCTGTTGGCTCTCCTGGACAGTAATCAGTTTTGATTGGAGCCCTCCAACTGGAAGGGGGAGGGGTTTGCCCAGCCTGTGGTTCGCTTATGTGCCATCCACACAGGAGGCCACTTCAGCCCCATCTAAATGCCTGGATATCAGTGACCAATAAAAGGAGTTGCTGCCCTGGGCCTCGTACTGTGCAAATGCTCCTCGGTTTCTGGAAAAGGCAAAGGCATTGACTCTGGCTGGGAGGTAGCAGCCTTGAAGAGAGGAGGTAGGAGCCCTGTCCAGCCCAGCCCCTTCCAGGTGTGGCTCTTTGGTCTCTGTTGGCAAAGAGGAAAGAAGGCAGAGTGTAGGGATAACCTGGTGAGTTCAAAGCTGATCTGGAAGCCGGGCGGTGGTGGCGCATGCCTTTAATCCCAGCACTCGGGAGGCAGAGCCAGGCGGGTCTCTGTGAGTTCGAGGCCAGCCTGGTCTACAAAGCGAGATCCAGGAAAGGTGCAAAACTATAAAGAGAAACCCTCTCTTGAAAAAAAAAAAAAAAAAAAAAAAAAAAAAAGGCCAGTCTGGGCCACCAACCAAGACCTTGTCTCAAAAATGTACATACAAGTCCCCGGAAGAGTCGGCAACTTTGAGGACTCGCTAGCCCTTCACACCCAAGGTTCTGCTGCTTTGGTCTGACTGGCTGTCTTTCCCTCCATTCCGTCCACAGGGACGACTCAGCCGAGGTGGATGTCTACAACCCCACAAAGAATGAATGGGACAAGATCCCATCTATGAATCAGGTAAGTTTGCAGGCGTGGCAGCGACTGTACGCCAGGCTGGTCCTGCTTTTGCAGTTGAACTGTCATTAAGGTAGTGTTTGGGAGACAGTCATGGTGGGTGGGGCCTGTAGTTAGTCCTCTCCAGGTGTTCTCAGTTAATGGAAGCTCATTACATTTGAAACTTGCCGGGTCCAGATGGTAAAAAGGATCTCAAGATCAGGCTGTGGTCACTGCACCCTTACCTAAGCCATTGAGCAGAAGGGGGTGAGGAATCAAGTTCTCTACAGAGAGAGAAGAGAGCAAGTGCAGAGGCCCCAGGGCTGGTGTGTTTAAGTGAACACCAGCCGCCATTGTGGCTACAGGGAGTGGGTTCAGACAGGTCCCTGGGAACTACCTACCCCAGCTACTTCCTGAGGAATTGACCTTGGGAATACATTTATTGGACACGTGCTGTGTGCCATGAACAGGGGCATTGCTTCTGGTGTTGTCTGGGCAGGATCTCCTATCTCTGCTTGCTGATGGTGTGATGACGCTTGGAAGGCCAGGTTCAGTTCCCAGCTGTCACTGATAGCTGCCCCAGCATACTCTCTGCTATCTGTAAGATGGAAAGAACAGATGAGCCTGCCCTAACAGACTGATGCGGGATGCTGGGTGTGGCCCACATCTGGAGACCATGCTGACCACATAGGAAGCCCCATTTTCCCTGTTGGGGAACAGGAAGGTTTTGGCTTAGCCCGTTTATACTCCCTAGAAAGCTGGCTGAGGGTGGTTCTCAGTGCCGTGGTTATGATGTGCTGGGCTGCTCCCTGGAAGTTACTAGAGCAGTCAGAGAGGGAGGTCTGCCTTGTCACAGTTGCCTGCCTCTCACTCCTCTGCCTTGACCTGCAGGTACATGTCGGGGGCAGCCTGGCTGTCCTGGGAGGCAAGCTCTATGTCTCTGGGGGATATGACAATACGTTTGAACTCTCGGACGTGGTGGAGGCATATGACCCAGAGACCCGGGCATGGAGTGTGGTGGGGAGGCTTCCAGAGCCCACCTTCTGGCATGGCAGCGTGAGCATCTTCCGCCAGTTCATGCCACAGACACCAGCAGGGGGCCGTGGCTTTGAGCTGAACAGTGGCAGCAATGACATGGATGCAGGCCGCCACAGGCTGCCACAGAACCCTGGCGAACTGCACTAGCCCAGGCCTGGCCCAAGGGAGGGCCTTGGTGCAAGGGGCCTGGCACCTACAGAGGAATGGGTCACCAAGAAGAGCAGTGGCTCATGGGTGCTGAGTGAGCCCCTAGACGTGTCATGTGAAGGTTTCTGTACATTCGGAGCCGATGTCACAGCTTCTAGGGACGAAGCTGGTGGTGACCTGTGTGGTCAAGAACCAGTGGCTTCTCCACTATCGCGAATCTCTGCCTTCCAGAAAGTTACCTCCAGCTTGTAGCATCCAACTCACCATGCAGTGTGCCTCTCCTTGTAGCCACCTCCTGGGCCTGCTTGATCCCAGAGCAGAGGGCAAGGGTCCCTGTGACAGAAAGTGGCCTGGCCTGTAACACTGGGGACCCGGGATGACAAAGGCTACAAAAGAGAGCTTAAACTCCATCCAGTACCAAGGGTCCCCGTAGCCAGTGCAAGTCCCCGGGGTGTCAGCCCACCTAGCTTTGCCCATCTGTTGGGGTCTCGCCATACAGGGTAGGCTTTCGGGACTTGAGGACTGACTGAGCCACAGTGTGAGCTTGAAAGGGTCTGTTTCCATAGCACATGGTCTCAGCTGGCCAGGAGGCCCTCCCTGGGCTTCTGTCCCAAGCCTGCAGAGGCAAGGCTGGAGGAGAAGACCAAAGCTCACGAAGCTGGATTGCTGTGGCTCTCGGGAATCTCCCTGACACTGGCTGAGTGGACAGACCTGGGCCTGGGAGTAAAGACTCCTGCTTCTAAAGGAGACCGAGCGGGGCGGCCCCAAGGCTTGGTTCTAGGTTTGAAATGTTTGCAGTTTGAACTCTAAAAGAAGTAGAGAGTTGGGAGAAGTAAGAGACAAGTGGCTTTGTCTGGCTTTAAGATGTACAGGTCATCATTGTTAGAATTTTCCTGCCATTGTGTAGAAAACTTCGGATTCCTAAGAGCTCGGGTCCAGGTGTATGAGTACCAGAACACCTGAGCCATAGCTCACGGGAGCCCAGAATTTCTTCCTGACTTTGAGTGGTTTCATGGGTTTCAGGGCTGGGACTGCTCAAGGTACCCAGTGGCCTCTCTGCTGGAGTTTATCATCATGCCTCTTTCTGGGAAAGAGGACGTTAGGACAGTTTTATTGGAGACAAAGCCAAGGCTCAGGGTGCTTTGGTGAACTTGGGTGAGTGAGGCTCTAGGAACAGCCTACCCTATCACATACCTACAGTCCTCTTCTTGGCCAGGTGGCAGAGGCTGCCGCCTTAATTTCCAGGGTACCTACCTGTTTCCTGTTCTGTGCCATGCACTGCAGAAGTAATCCTGTTTAGTTTGAGATCCATATTTCTAACATGCTGTGCTGGGCATCCGGCCCTGGGAAAGACCGAGTGTGTGGGGGCAGTGCTGGCCCAGTCCAGGCCCACTGGTGTCCTAGGGCTCCCGTGGGCTGTGCAGCCGGAATTTGTTTCGCTTCCTAGTGCTGTCAGCCCAACCCGATAGTGCCTCTCCTCCCTCTTGGCCTTAAAGAGCTGCCACCCAGAGATGTTGGTACTCTGGGGTGCCTTGGCATGGCAGGGTGGGGTCCTGTGTTTCAGGACTAAGCTCAGTGCTGCGGAAAGTGTATTGTTCGGTCCATCTGTAGACTAGCCACCACTGTCAAGTCCTCTTAGGGACAGGCTAGGAGGCTTCCCAGAGGAGAACTGTATCGCTGCACTCTCCTATGACCTGCAGTGGTTACTGCATTATAATGCATGCTTGCACAGGGCTCCAGAGCTGCTCAGGTTTCCGCATCATGACCCATATTTGGGTTTATAAGACCGAGGACAGTGCAGAGTCTGCCCACCTGTGCTCCAGAGCTGCTCAGGTTTCCGCATCATGACCCATATTTGGGTTTATAAGACCGAGGACAGTGCAGAGTCGGCACTCACTGTGATCCCTCCCCCAGCTTCTCCTTTGCCAAGGGCTCTAGACTGTACCCCATCACTTGACACATGTCTACACTAACAGGGATTAAAGCTGGGTTACTTGGGTATGGGATTGTCCCTGTCACATGTATAAAGCTTTTATGTGTCAGGATAAAATTAAGTTATGAAAAGTTCTGTGCCTGGTTTTTGATGCTGATCTGTAAGGGATTTCTTATATTTATGACTTCAGAGACTTGTGTGATGAAGGTTGCCTTCCTTAGGTAACCAGCATTCAGTCACACCAGTGGCTGGGGCAGATTTGTATATTTATTTTTGTCTACTCTATAGGCTTCTATGTCCAGCATTCTAAGGTTTTAGGATGCTCCCCTCCTTTTTGAAATAAAATGTTTCCTATATGCTGGGTGTCATGGCTTTCATTTTTTGTTTTTCCAGACAGGGTCACACTGTGTAGCTCTAGCTGTCCTGGAACTCACTTTGTAGACCAGGCTGGCTTCGAACTCAGAGATCCGCCTGCCTCTGCCTCCCAAGTGCTGGGATTAAAGGTGTGTGCCACCACCGCCCAGCTGGCCTTCACCTTCTTGCTGCTCTGTCTTCTGAGAATCTGTGCAGAGGCCAGTACAGGTGGGGGGAGGCAGACCTGGACAGCAGAGTGAATGCTAGTCAGCAAGTAAAGGAAGCCAGCATCACAGAGCCTTTCGGGTCCTTTCTCACCTCAGGTGAAATACACACATGATAGAGTGCAATGGTAGGCTCCTACCCACAGTAAGATGGACCTTGGACCGGGGAGGGGGGTCGGGGGTGTGTGCCTTTAGAACACTGTGGGTCATGGCCCCCAAAGGCCATCAGAAACCAGATAGTTGTATTACAATTCGTAACAGTAGCAAAATTACAGTTAAGTAGCAACAAAAATAATTTATGTTGGGGTTCACCACAACATGGGGAACTGTATTAAAGGGTGGCAGCATTAGGAAGGTTGAGAACCACTGCTCTTGAGGGTTTCCAATCAGGCTGTGAGACCCCCGTGAACCTTCCATCTGGATTACTCTCCTCCCCCAGAGCCTATCCAGACCCAGGGGAGACCAATGCCTCGGCTGGAAAAGCAGGCTAGGATCCCTGAGGATAGACTAAGGATCTCACCCATGCTAAGTGCTTTACTGCTGAGCCACACCCCCAGCTGTGGCCTTTAATACCTTCAGAACAGATCTGAAGCCGGAGGCCTGTATTGGCAAACCTGGGGTGCATACAACCACACATTGCCTCTCCCTCAGCTGCTGATGGCCAGGAAATGAAAGGGAGTCAGCTGTGTTATAAGTAAAGCCCATTTCCCTAGCCTCCCAACACGCCAAGGGAATTAGGGTGTGTAAAGGCGGGAATACGGCATCTCGTGGACAAGGGGATTAGACAAAGCCCAGCTCCAGATTCTGGGGCCCTGACCATCACTGACCCAGCCTGGGTGGTGGGATGTTTCAGTGTGTCCGTATTTGACACTCCTATCAAGGTCTGTGCTGCCTCTAACCAGGAAGTACTGGGGACAGCCTCACCCAACAGTGTGGCAGAGAGGACATCAAGTCACTTCCCGCTAGGTCATAGAAAGGTCTCGTACTTCTGACTTGGGTGCTTAGAGCTCAGCTTCCGTGCTGAGGACGCCCCGAGCTTCTGTGCTAACAGGCCAGGCAGGCATGAGAAAGCTGTCTTTAGGGCAGCCCCCAGTAATTTGGCAGATGTTTCCTACCCATTGAGCTTTCTGCGGACTTGTCTGAGAAGCATGAGCATGTACTAGCCCATGGAAGTCTCTCGGGCTCATGGGGATACAAAGGAGTTCAATTTAAACATGGATCTGCAGCACCCATGACCCACGACACCCTGCTCTGTAAAAGGTGAAACCCATGCCCCTTCCTATTCAAGGTCTGGACTAAGATAGGGCCCTTCCAAGGGATGGGTCCCTCCGTGGGCATGAAGCCAGTCAAGGCCAGCTTCTTAGCTGCCACTGGCCATGTTCAGCTTCATTGGACTCTGGCCAATGAAGCCATGACCATGGGCCCTGGCTTTGTTTTGGTTTTTCAAGACAAGGTTTCTCTGTAGTTTTGGTGCCTGTCCTGGAGCTCGCTCTGTAGACCAGGCTGGCCTCGAACTCACAGAGATCCACCTGCATCTGCCTCCCAAGTGCTGGGATTAAAGGCGTGCGCCACCACCGCCCAGCCTGGGTCCTGGCTATTTTGCCCAACTTCAGAGGTTCAACCCCATGGCTGGCCTCACCTATACTATGCTAAACTACCCATTGGCATGCATGAAGGACAGGAGCTATTATAGCAAGTGGGTGCCACCTCCATGGGAACTTCACTGAGATTCCCAGCGCTGGCGAGGCAGCTGCACTCAGGTCAAGAACTGGGTGGGTACCATGAGGGATGGCTGCAAGTCCTTCAGTTTAGTTCAGTCCCATAGTTGCAGAACATCGAGCAACAGACCACTGAACAAGTGAATCCAAAATCACGTGTTTATCGGTAGCTGGGGCTAACTGGGCAGGGGTTTATGGATCACAGTCCTCGGGAACAGCAGCTGTGATGATGAGTGAAGGTTCCAGGACACTGGGGCTGGCAAAGCTCTCCTCCGCACACAGTCTCTGGCTAGGGAGCTGGGAGGCAAGGCCACCCTGGGTCAGGGACTCCACAATGACCTCTGCAGAGCCCATCTCCAGGTCTGCAGGTGGCTGGAGCGCCACCACCACCATCTTCTCATCCTCGATGACTAGGTTTCGGAGCTTGCGCTGCCGTGGGTTATAGTTTTCCACCCTGTCGTGGATCTCCATGTGCCTCCGCAGGTGAGCCTGAGGGAAAGGGGAAGCTCAGAGCTGGACAGGAGGAGGAGGGGAGCAGGAGCCCCAGGGCCTGGCCTACCTGCCGAGTGAACTTGTAGCCACATTCCGTGCACTCGAACTTCCTCACGCCCTTGTGCCGTCTGACATGCACCCGTAACTGTTCCACAGCTGCAGGAGGAACGGGGCCACTGGCATTAGCAGGGAACATGGCAGGGACGGGGCTGAGATGGAAGACAGGACACCCCAGGGCCTAAGGCACAGGAGGTGGCCCTTGGCAGGGTCTCCCCAACTCTAGGCTCTACAGCACCACACTGAGGCCACCATCGCCCCGGTCCAGGGCGCCCTGCCCCCACCTCCACCGTCACAGCCGTCCACTCTCTCCACATGGAAGACAGAACTCTGCTAGCTGAAAGGTTCTAAGGAGCACTGGGAAGCCACTGTTGCCCCTGACCTCCATAAACCCTCCAAGTCAGGTAGGCAGGAGATGGAAGCCAGGCCCTCTGTTCTCCCACAGCTTGCCCACTTACCTTTGAAGGTCTTGCCACAGATCTGGCAGAAGTGAGGTCTGCCCTCCTGGTGACGACTGGCCACATGCCTCAGAAGGGGCCCCTTCTCGGTGAAGCGCTGCTCACAGAATTCACAGCTGAAAGGCCTCTCGCCCGTGTGGGTGCGGTTGTGCTTGTCCAGACTGGCTGTGGGGGACAAGGTGGGGCTCAGTTGCTGGCCTGAGCCCTGGGGAGGGAGAGGACGGGCCTGCCTCACCTTGGGTGCGGAAGGTCTTGCCACAGAGGTGGCACTGGAAAGGCTTCTCGCCTGTGTGTGTGCGGAGGTGCATGTTGAGGTTGGCCTTCTGGGTGAAAGCATGGCTGCAGAACTCGCAGACATAAGGCCTTTCATTCCTGTTCAGATGGGGACACAAGGCGAGGCCATCACTGGGGGAAGCCATCCCCTGTCAGTCATCTGTTAGGGCTGGAACATGCTAAGCTGTAGGGCTTGGGTGGTTCCAGGCAAAGGACACCACGGACCATTCTCAGAAGCAAAGGAGAAATCTATAGATCAGGGAGTCAGGAACCTAAGGGATAAAGGCATGCCTCAGCCTGAGCCCTCCCCATTAGCCTAACAAAGCTGCCTCTCACCCCCACCACGCAAGCAGGGCTGCAGACCTGCTCCTGGCCCCTTGCAGCTCGCCCTCTGGAAGGAGGGAGGGCTCCTACCTGTGCTTGGCCTTGATGTGCATCTGCAGCCCATTGCGGCTCGAGGCCCGGTGCCCGCACTCCTCACACACAAACAGCTTTTCCCCACGATGCTTGAAAGCCTCGTGCAGCTGCAGTTCCGTCCTAGACAGGAAGCACTTGGCACAAGTGGGGCACTGCAGGCGGGTGAGACAGGCAGAGGGAGCAGTGCCAGGTGAGGACAGGGCGGGGCTCCCCAGAGCCACAGGTGCCCCAGCCCTGCCCAGCACTTACTGCATGGGGTTTCGGGGCTCCATGCAGCTTGATCATGTGGCTCTGCAAGTCCTTCTTCTGCATGAACTGCTGGGAGCAGGAGGAACACTGGAAAAACAGGCCTAGTCAGCCCAGCACAGCCTGCAGCATCAGTGCCCTGTCACCAGTTCATGGCGAAGGAGGGCCTAACCCAGGTGCAGGACAGTCCCTGATCTACTGAAGTTGGCCTCCAAGAGGGGGCGCTGCTCAGCCATCCACATCATTCCCAGAGGTTGCTGAGCAAGTAAGGCTAGAGACAGTGTCATTGGATGGGCAAGAAGGCAGGCTTCAAGGGCGAGCTGCCAGATACCACCCCAGGCAAAGGGGTCCACATCCCTATCCAGCCCACGACCCTGGGGATCAGCTGGCCTGACCTTGTAGGGCATTTCCCCTGTGTGAGACACCATGTGCAGCCGCAGCTCCATCCTCCGGCGGAATGTCTCCTGGCACACGGAGCATGTGAAGACCTGGCAGTGTGAGGGGCAAGCAGGGCCAGCATCAGGAAGGGCCTCTGCCTGCGACGGCAGCCTCTGCAGGGGCTTCCACACGCTGCTGGGAAGTGTCTGCCTGGGGTAGGGGATGCTGGGGTAGGAGAGGGCAACATGTAACCTGCCTGCCTTAACCATCCCAGAACACTGAGCACTACCATACGCCAGACCCTTCTCAGCTCCAGACAGGCTAGAGACAGGGGCCCAGCTGCTAATGACCAGTCTCTGGGAAGAGGAGGGTGGGGCAGGGGGACAGGCGAGGCGGCCCTTCCCACAGCCATCCCTGATAAACACTTTCCTTGCTCCAAAGCCCAAGATGGCGCTAACCCAAAACATCCCTGTAGGGCTTATCCCGAGCCCTCGGAACAAGTGTCTGACTTGTACTGAATGTGGACATGATGCCATCCAAGGCCCCTGCAGCTCTTATTTTATAATCCTGTAGAGTTTCCTGAGGGTCCTTCCCAGATGGCATGAAGACACAGGCCACTGGGCTCCTGCCCACAAATACTTGGACCAATTCCCAAGTACCTGTTCTGAGCGGTTCATGCAATTCCGGGCTTCGTGCTCCAACAGATTCTCCTTGCGAAAGTAACACTTCCCACATTTGGGACACTCGAAGGGTTTCTCCCCAGTGTGTTTCCTGCCAAGAAGAGAGGCCGCAGAGGTGTGGGGCTCAGAGGCTTTCCCATCTCTCTGGTACTCGGGACCCCTCCCACTCCTGCCACAGACCTACGCTGTGGTGCACAGGAGGAGGAGGTGTCCTGAAGCCAGCCAGGGCTCACCACAGAGGCTCAACGACACCCAGGCTGGACATGCAGGGGCAAGGCCAGAAATTCCCTCCAGTGTAGAGATCCTCAGGAAGGGAAGACACAGTAGCCATAGGTCCAAGTGGCCCCACGCTGGAGGGACCCAGCTGCGAGCCAGGAGTCAGCCCTACCTCTGCCAGCCTCGCTAAATGGCTGCTGTAGAGCTGACAGGCACAGCCTGGTTGGTCGCGTCCTCTCTGTGGGCTCCACTTTCAACCCCATGGCAGACAGGTGACATGGCTCAGTGGACAAAAGCACGTGGCTGTCCACTCCCACCAGTTGTCCTCTGACTTCTTTTTTTTTTTTTTTTTTTTGATTTTTCGAGACAGGGTTTCTCTGTGTAGCTTTGCGCCTTTCCTGGAACTCACTTGGTAGCCCAGGCTGGCCTCGAACTCACAGAGATCCGCCTGCCTCTGCCTCCCGAGTGCTGGGATTAAAGGCGTGCGCCACCACCGCCCGGCCTTGTCCTCTGACTTCTACACTCTCCCCATGAGTAAATACACAGATGTAAACACCACGACCTGACTCCGCTCACTTCCTCTCACTGATATCCCAAGTATGACTGCAGCAGCTCCCAGGGTCCCACGAGCCACCCCTGGTTCCCTGGCTCCCTACCTATCCCACCAGCAGGTTCCATTAAGTTCAGAAGCCTCTGAAGACCTCTCGGCTCACAGGCCTCCAGTGCTTCCTATCATACTGAGAGGGGCCAGGGGGCCTAGGAGAACATGGCAGCCTGACTCAACTAGCCGGCCCCTCGATGGCCTTGCTCTAAAGTCCTTGCCTGCCCTCACCCCTCATACCAGTCAGGCTCACTCCAAGCCCAGGACATTATTGCTAGCTGTTTCCAGAAGGCTCTCCCCAGTGAACAGCTTCCTTACCTTCTAGCCTAGGTGGGTGGCAGAAGCTGTAATGTAATCCTAGCTACTTGGTTTGGATTTTTTCCCCCAGCACTGGGGATTAAACCCAGGGCCTCATGTGTTAGGCAAGCACACCAAGACTGAGCTATAGACTCCCAGCCTGTTCCCAGTTACTCCAAGCCAAGGCAGAAGGATCACCAGCTCGAGGCCAGCTGAAAAAGGGCTCGGGATGTGGCTCAATGGCAGAGGCCCTAGTGTTCAGTTCCTACCACTGAAGGCCACAGGGTAAGGGAAAGCTCCCCACCTTCTTAATATGGTTATTGGGAACTGACCCTATGCAGTAGACTCCAAAACCAGCTCCTGGCCCTACCCCCTTCTACCCCTCCCTCCTCTAAACATGGTTCCACACTCTGGAGCCCCAACTGGGTAGAACTCACAGAAGGACTCAGACTAAATGTTGCAAAATATTTAAGATGTGTTACCAGAGAAACTCTGTCTCGAAAAAACAAACAAAAAAACAAAACAAAACAACAACAAAAAAGACGTGTTACATTTGTTTATGCTGTGGAATATTTAATGATGCAAAAATGTGTTGCATTCTTTCACATTGCATTTGTTTAACCCTGTAAAGCTGTGTTACTTTGCCTGTGTAAAACACCTGATGGTGTAATAAAGAGTTGAACAGCCAATAGCTAGACAGAAGACAGGACAGGCAGGGCTGGCAGGCAGGGAAAATAAGTAGGAGAAAATTGGGAGAAGAAGAAAGAGCAAGATCAAGGAGCGGGAGAAAAGAAGGGGCCAGCCACAAAGTAGGAAGGAAAGATATACAAAAATAAAGGGAAAAGCCCAGAGGCAAAAAGGTGGGCAGGATAAGTTAAGAGAGGCTGGCTAGAAACAAGCCAAGCTAAGGCCGGGCATTTATAAGAATAAGCCTGTGTGTGATTTATTTGGGAGCTGGGTGGCGGGCCCCCCAAAGAGCAAAGAGTAAAAAAAGTACAACACTAAAACTCACTACACAGACTCAAACCTGTAAACCTGTAGCAATCCTCCCGCCTCTACTTTCCAAGTGCTAGGATTACAGACAAATGCCGCCATGTGCAATACAACAATCTCTTGAAGTCACCCCTTTCCAGTTCTCAGGGACATCAGCAAACCACAGACCAAGGAAGGGATGGATAGAGCATGGGCACCTGTGCAGCCTCAGCTACCTCAAAGCCAAAGCACAGGGACAGCAAATGGGTCCCAACCCCGCTCCAGGTGACAGCCCCACTCCAGGTGAGCACTAGCAGCTTCCCAGAATATCATACTGATGACACAATGTGGCTCAACACAACCTGCCTTGGTACAAAAACAAACTGTAACAGACTAGCAGAGTTGCATGGCTAACGAGCCCTTGAGATGTGACTTGTGGCTGTGGCACTGAATTTTATTTTAAGTAATTTGAACTTAAAACAAGCCAGGTGTGGTGGTGCATGCCTTTGATCTCTGCACTCTGGAGGCCCAAGCAGGCAGATCTCTGTGTTCTTGGCCAGCCTGGTCTACATAGTAAGTTACAGGCCAGCCAGGGCTACATAGAGAGACCCTATTTAAAAAACAAAACAAAAAACAGTCCTAAGGTATGCCTTTAATACTAGCACTTAGGAGGCAGAGACAGGGAATCTCTGAGTTCAAGGCCAGTTTGGTTTACACAAGTTTGGGCTACATAGTCAGGTCTTTTTTTTTTTTAAACTAAATAGGAAAAAACTTCACAGTTCTATGGTGGTCCCAATTAGACAAATGGTCTTTTATACTTCTCTTACTCCCAGAGCTAATATCCCCAGAAACACAGGCAGCCTCAGTCCTGAGGATTAGCTTCTTGTGAAAGCCTACACTGCCAGACTCCAGAAAGCCCCACAGTCAGACCTCAGCTCTAGCTCATGAAGGAGCCAGAGTTTTGTCTCATGTCTCCTGTGGACAGAAGCCTGCCCACAGTCAAAGTCCACAGGGGGTGGAACGTACTATTTAGGTGTCCACAAACTCACGATGCACAGGAAGACAGAGAGGAAGAAGATGCATGCCAACCAGGAACTATCTGGACCTATCATAGAGCCCAAGCCCCCACAGAGCCCAGAGGAGGGGTGTTCAGGACCCCTCCCTCAGCATAGAAGGGCAGATGAGAAAGGAAAATAGAAACAGAGCGTTTACCTGTTGTGGACTTTTAGGTAGTATTTGCTGAGGAACTTTTTATGGCATGTGGGACATTCAACCGGCACTGCTGCACCCCTCCGGCCTTCACTGGGCTCGGCTGCTGGGGAACCTGCACCCAGGGCTGGCTCGGCAGCACAGGGCTTTCGGACCACTTTGGACTTCCTCCTGGTCAGCACAGTCTCAGGCTCAGAAACGGAATCACCATCCCCGTCGTCCTCAACTTGAACCACCACTTCCCACTAGAGTAGAGGAGGCAGCAGGGGGGTAGGGTCACCAAAGTACCAGCAGAAGCTTGAGGGACCCAGCTTTAGCCCCGTCCCAGATGGGCCCCTTTCTTCGGGGGCCCAAGAAAGACCACATGTAAATCTTGGAGTCGGAGGAAAGGGTCTGTTAACTAGGGAGCTGGCCATGTTTCACTACCCTAGGGAAACACCTGTGACCCTCATGCTCACTCCACCCCTAGGAAGCTGGCAACCATGGCTAAGTGTAGCTCCCAGAGAGGTCACCTGAGGCCACTGGCTTCCTATGTTTAACTCCAGAAGTGCCCGCCTTTACCCTTAAGCTTGCCTCCCCAGTTCCTACACCCTGGTAGCAGTACCTCATTGCTCTCGCCCTGCAACGGGGCACCTCCAGCCTCGAAGGGCCTTGGAGGCTCTTTGCAGTCCTCAGACTCCTTGTCCTCTGAGGGACAAGGCTTCAGAGCCTGCTTGAGTTTCCCACAGAGGAAGGAGGGGCTGCTCTGAGCAGGGGGATTGAGCTGGGACTGCTGACTGTCTCTGGACTCCTGATCCCCAGGGGCCAGGCTCAGAGTCCTGAAAACTTCCTCCTCGTCCAAGTCTGTTGGCTCCTTGAGGTGGCTTTTCACATCCTGGGAGGCAGGTTGCCCCAGTCCACTCTGGACACTTGGTGCCTGTCCCACTGAGGTTCTGGGCTGGAAGCTCTGACAGAGCTCCACAGCCTCTGGCACCCGCAACTCCTTGGCTGCCAAGAGCACCTGATCCCTGTTCCCTGAGGTGAGGGCCAGGTGACCAGTGTAGAAAAAGTCCAGCAGGAGGCCAAAAATCTCGGCAAAACCTGCAGGAAGGACAACGCTGCCTCCTGAGCCGTCCCCATAGATTCTCTGGAAGAAATGGCTGCAACAAGCCAGGACACTCCAGTGTGCCTTGAACACCAGGCCCCCCACGTCCAGAGTGGCATCGCAATATTGGCCTTTCTCCCGCTGCTTGTTGAGTTCCTGCAGAACCCTCACGCTGTGCTGTACGAAGGAACCGTCCATAATCTGGAAAGGAAGGCAAACATGACACTCTGGCCAGCCCAACAGAGAAAACCCTTAGTCCGTAGCGAGTTGGACCCGTTCATAGCCACCTATGCCGGGATGAAAGCTTGGGTCAAGGTTAGAAGGTGCACGCGGAGCACAGCCAGAGTGGACTGACAGCCTCTTGGGCGGGGAGTGGCATGGGTTGGCCAGAAGGGAGAGAGCCTCCGGAGTCGGAAGGCATGGTGCAGGACAGGAGAGGACAGGGTCGGAGTAGGGTGCTAGTGAGAAAATATGAAAATGCAAATTTGAGGACAGATAAGAGTGAACGCGAACTGATCCGCCGCGCACCAGAGGCACAGCCAGTAGGGCAGGCCGGCGGCTGCGCACAGGTGACCCAAGCCCACGCCGCGCTTGCAAGTCGCAAGCGGAAGGCGGCGGCCACACTCTCGTCAGCGCCTGGGGCGGCTCGCCGCTTCCCTCCCGCGCCCTCCTCACCCGGCCAACCCATGCCACTCCCCGCCCACGCACCGCTCCGGGAGAGTCCACTTCCACCGCCCATAAGACTAACTCCTGCCCGGCCCACTGCGCGGAGACGCCGCCGTCCCCACGCCGGATGTGACGTTGGGGCGCGCTGGGCAGAACCGGACGCCTTGGAAGCTTAGGACTCTTAT
>CABHPP010085279.1:0-43838 GCA_902168425.1 Peromyscus attwateri | reverse complement strand
AATAAATAAATAAATAAATAAATAAATAAATAAATAAATAAACAAATAAATAAACAAATAAATAAATAAATAAATAGAAGAGCCTGCAGTCAGTTCAAAAGCCAACCCACTGTCTAAGCAGTCATTTTGGAAGCCAAGCTACGCCTCCCCCAAAACTGCCCTTGAGAGCTTGGCGGTCTCTTTTGGTTTGGCATCTGGGAAGAGAGTCTCTTTCCTGCTGAGTCACTAGCTAAGGAGGAAGGTCAGCTGGTTGCTTCTCAGCCTCTCTGAGCTAGCATGTTTTCATCCCAGTATTGACTCCGGAGCCTTTATTGGAGAATTAAGAAACTTAGCTAAAAACTGTATTTGGCTACAGAGGCAGAGGTGGTTCTGGTGGGACCCAGAAGTCCCGTTAGGCCTCGGCCTGAGCAGAGGGGCAGTGATTGCGGAGCTGTGGTCTGTACAGAAACAGCGTAGATTCAGGCGCGGTCCTAACGGAAACAGCGTAGATTCAGGCGCAGTCACCATGCCGACAATAAAACCACAGATTCCCCAGAAGGGGCTCCAAGGCCGATCCCTCCATTGTGCAGGCGCTGTCCCTCTACGATGGGCTGGCCCAGAGCTGGGGTGAGTTGGATGGGTCCTAAGGCGGGGGTAGGGTGGGGTGGTGGTGAATACCCACCCACAGGACAGCTAGCATGGGCAGCTAATTCTCTGTGTTTCCAGGGTGCTTGGGAGTTAGGTCTTCAAGTCAGCCACGGCCCTGTGGTGTTTTATTGTTTTTAATCAGTCCAAATCCAGCCTCTAGTTAGCTTGAAAATAAGTTTTCCTGGGCTGAAGAGATGGCTCAGAGGTTAAGAACACTGGCTATTCTTCCAGAGGACCAGAGTTCAATTCCCAGCAACTACATGGTGGCTCACAACCATCTGTAATGAGATTTGGTGCCCTCTTCTGGCATGCAGGTGTACATGCAGGCAGTATACTGTATAGTTACTAAATAAATCTTTAAGGGAAAAAAAAGTTTTCCTGGGTTGAAGACACTGTAGGCAGTCAGGGCCAGGGCACTGGGAAGGCAGGATGCTTTGCCTGTTCTCCAGCTCAAAGGTCTGAGCTCCATTTTGAAGCTTCCATTAATATTACTTAAAGAAAAGATTTTGTGTGTGTGTGAGTGTGTGTGTGCGTGCGCATTCGTGCATGTGCACTCTTGCACATGTGTATGGGGGCACATTTACTTGCAGAGGCCAGAGGAGGGCATCAGATCTACTGGAGCTGAAGCTAGAGGCCTCTGTGAGCCACTGGATGTAGGTTCTGGGAACTGAACTTGGGTCCTCTGGAAGAGCAGCCAGTGCGCTGAGCCACTGAGCCATCCACTGTCCCCTCCAGTAATACTACTTTGCACAGAAATGCTTTTGTATTGACAAGGCGTTAGAATTGATGTCTACAAAGAAAACTTCCCTAAAAATAAATGTGATAAATTAGGAAAAAAACTGCTCTTGAATGTCCAAGATTGATAAAGAAATACAGATGTGCACATTTTTGCCCCCAGTAGCTGTCCATATTTTTTGCTCAGACCATCAGGCCAGGTCCTCTGAGATAATAAGCCTGAATTTGCACCATGGAGGATTTTATCAGTAAGACTCCAATGAGTTAGGGCCCCATGAAGGACCAAATGGAAAAAACCCAATCTGTTGCTCTATGCAGCCACACAGGATGCTCCATGTCTAGGTAGGCTACCTCTGTCTTCCCTTAATTAGGAACAGATGGGCCCCCCTATCTCTCCTAATAGCTCTCATATCCCTACATCTTTACCCAATGCCAGGGACAGTGTGTGATCCCCTCTACTGGAGCAAGATGGGTACAAGAACCCTGTGATCAAGTCATTTGAGTTATACAACTCAAGTTCATTGTCATACATCCTACTGGTCTAAGTACTGGGTGGTTCTGTTGTCTTATGTGTGACATAGGATAATTTTAAGCATAAATCTTCTAGGAGGTAAATGCCTTGGAGTATTGGAGATGCACCTGATGCTTCCCTACTGCCTGGTCCCAACCCAGGCTCTTAGCTTCTGAAGCATGCCTGAACTCAGTTTGCCCATAGGAGACACTTTGTAATCAAACCCAAGCTTTCCAAGCTTAACCTGCAACCCCTGCCAATCACGAACCAAAATATAGCAATGACAAAAACATAATAATAGTAGGAGTTCCAGAATACAGATGTATATTTGGAGCCTATTCCTGTATTCAGCTTCTCTCATTTATTCCTCTCTGAACTCCTGTAATGTTGGTATTTTGTTATTTTTTACAGATGAGGAAATTGAGGCTCCAAGAGCTCAGAAAATTATTCCCCAAAGCCATACAACTGCTAAGTATGAGAAGCAGAAATCTCGGGTCTGGTCAGATCTGCTCATCTTTCCCCAGCTCTGCTCCATTTCTTCCGTGATCCACTCTTCTGCCTGTTCCTTCTGCTCGCTGGGCTGTCTTTGTCCCTATTTGCTGCACTTTATAACAGGTTGTTGGGGATCTGCCATGGAGCTGCCCACCCAAAGAAAGTCCTCCAAGCAGCAGCTCCAGTCCCGGAGGGTATTTAAGTTCTGGCCCATAGACTTGCCTCATCGTTTTCCCTCTTCCCCGAGATCATCTGGGGATGCTTTTCTCAGATTCAAACCTGGACTTTAATTCAGCCTAATCTGATTTATTGTATCAGTAGAGTAACCCACTACTGGGTGGTATTAATACTTATCTTCTGGTGCATTGGCCAGGGTGAGTTGAGTCCTTGTTGGACCATAACACGGACCTAGGAAGCCACTCTTTCTCTTCCTTCCCTGCTCTGCTACACCGGACTGACTTTTGCCCAGAAAGCCACCTGCTTCCAAACCAAATGCCTACAAGAGATCCAGGATCTCTTCCGAGTCTCTGACCCTCTGGGCCCGAGGCTTCTGGAATATCTGCCTGAATTCACTGCAGTGCCCGGTAACTCCTGCCCATTTGGAGCAGGGACAGTTTCTGTTTCTTGGGATCTCTCTGTGTGGAAGACATTCTGCCCAGAGACTTTTATTGTTCACACCACTCCCTGGCCACAGCCTTATTATAGAATCGAATGCGATTTTTGTAGCTTCCACCTCCAGAAATCTTGACTTGTGAATGGTGTGTAGACTAGAAAAACTACTTTGAAAATGGTTTAACAGCTGCTTATAAAGTTAAAAGAAGCATAGCTTCTGGTTCAGCAGCTCCGTTTCCAGGTCCACAGGCAAGAGAAATGACTGTTCGTGGCCACTGTACGACATAAATAGATATGGCTTCATCAACTTTATTCTTGAAACTGGAAATGACTAAGTGTTCATCAGATCAGAATGGGTAGGGGCTGGAGAGATGGCTCATCAGTTAGAGCACTCACAACTGTCTATAACTGCAGGTCAAGGGAACTCAACATCTCCCTCTGGCTTCCTCAGGTACCAGACACTCATGTGGTGCACAGACATACATGCGGGCAAAACACCCATACACATAAAAATCAAATAAAATCTAAGAGAGTTTTAAAAGAGTACAATGGGTAGATGAGTGAAGCCATATTTATGCAATTGAATAGAATACAAGAAAGTTTTGGGGTTTGTTTGGTTTTGTTTGTTTTGTGTTTGTGTTTTTGAGACAGGGTTTCTCTGTGTAGCCTTGGCTGACCTGGAACTCATTTATGTAAACCAGGCTGACCTGGAACTCACAGAGATTCACCTGCCTCTGCCTCCAAGTGCTGGAATTAAAGGCATGCACCGCCACCACTGGGCTACAAGAAGTTTTAAAGGAACATTAGAATGTAAAAGAGAAAAACATGGAAAGTTCTCAAAGACATGAGGAGTTAAAAAATCAAGGCCAAATGCTGCCATGGGGGCCGTGCCAATCTGAGTGGCCTGCATTGCCACCTGGGGCCATGGTGACATCCAAGCCTGGCTGCTATCAAAGACTTTGTCTGGGGCCATGGTCCTACCACAACCAGGTTCTGTGTGATGTCCGTGGTCCATGATACCACCAAAGGCCACATGAATGCCCAGGGTGTGGGCCAAAACCTGTGGCCATGTTGGTGTCTGAGGGCCATGCTGCCACTGGGGCCATTCAGGTCTGGGTGGCCTGTGCTGCCACATGTGGCCATGGTATCATTGAGGCCAGGGCTGCTGCTCTGGTCCATGTCTGAGTCATGTTCCTGATGCATCTGAGGTCTGTGATGATGTCCAAGGCCCGTGTGACTATTGGGGGGGAGGGGGAAGGTTGGGCGTGTAATAGCAACCATGCATGTTGAAATCCTATGGCTGTGCTTAGCCATCCTGCTCCTCATTGGCCCTGGGATAGCTGGCCCTGCCCCTCACTGGACATTGTGGCCAGAGATGGGCCTACCCACATGGGAGACAGCCCCACCACCACCCCGCACTGGCATTGGGAAGAGATGGCCCCTCACCCCACCCCTCACCAGTCAGACCTACTTCCTGGCCTTGGGTTGGCCCTTCCTAACATCTACCCCGTCTATGACCTGCTGGAGTGTGAGAAGGGAATGGTCCTGTGTGAAGGCCCAAATTACTCAGGGTCAGAGAATCTGAGCTTGCTTTACCCAGCAGGGTGGCATAAGGGGATGATTTGATCACAGACATGTTTACCAGGTGTTTGGAAGGGTCTACACTTGGCTGTGCAGTGTGCTTTGATCTTGCAAGGGGAAGTCTTTTGTCCCACCCCTTGGCATGTTATAAAAAGCCCTTTTGAATAAATGGAAAAGGCCATTGGGTAGTGATCCAGGCCCTCCTGAAGCTATCCTGTGTTTCTGGCTTTCTTCTCATCAGCTAGGTCTCTCTATCTAATATTTCTTATCCCTCTCATAAGAACCCTTCTAAAGGTGGGAGCTGGCCTCCCACAGTCCTGCAGAATGGTAACCCTATGATCTCCATGACTCAGGGCAGCAGCAGGATATCCAAGAGGAGTTCCATCTTACCACGCGGACACTTACTCAACTATGTTCGTAGTAGCTTTATTTGTAATAGCCAGAAACTGGAAACAACCTAGACGTCCTGCAACCTAATTATGAATAAAGAAAATGTTCATTTACACAAAGGAGTATTACTTAGCTGTTAAAAATGGCATCATAAAATTTGCAGGCAAATGAATGGAACTAGAAAATATCATCCTGAGTGAGGTAACCCACATTCAGAAGGACAAACATGTACTCACTCATAAGTGGATACTAAATGTAAAGCAAAGGATAACCAGACTACAACCCACAGCTCCAGAGAAGCTAGGAAACAGGGAGGACCCTAAGAAGGATGTATGGATCACCTTGGGAAGGGGAAACAGAGGAGATCTCCATGAGTAAACTGGTGGGGGGGGGGATGGTAAAGGATAGGGGATGGGAGATGAGAACATAGGGAAACAAGATGGTCAAGCTGGAACAGGGATGGGGTGGGAGAGCAATGAAAGAGATACCTTGATAGAGGGAGACATCATGGGGATAGGGAGAAATTGGGTGCTAGGGAAGATCCCGGGAATCCACAAGGATGACCCCAGCTTAGACTACTAGCAATAGTGGAGAGGGTGCCTGAGCTGGCTTACCCAGGTAATCAGATTGGCAAACACCCTAACTGTCATCATAGAGCCTTCATCCAGTAACTGATGGAAGCAGATGCAGAGATCCATAGCCAAGCACCAGGCCGAGCTCCAGGAGTCCAGTTGAAGAGAGGGAGGAGGGATTCTATGAGCAAGGGGCATCAAGATCATGATGGGGAAAAATAGAGACAACCAAACCAAACTAGTGGGAACTCATGAACTTTAGACCAACAGCTGTGGAGCCTCCATGGGACTGGACTAGGCCCTCTGCATAAGTGAGACAGTTGTGTAGCTTGATCTGCTTAAGGGGCCTCCTGGCAGTGGGATCAGGATCCATCCCTGGTGCCTGAGCTGGCTTTTGGGAGCCCACTAGCTATGGTGGGACACCTTACACAGCCGTGATGCAGGGGGAGGGGTTTGGACCTGCCTCAACTGAATGTACCAGGCTCTGCTGACTCCCCATGGGAGCCTTGCCTTATTGGAGGAAGGAATGGGGGGTGGGTTGCAGGGGAAGGCTGAAGGGGTGGGAGGAGGGAACAGAGGGGGATCTGTGGTTGGTATGTAAAATTAATTTTAAAAATTCCTTAATAAAAAAAACTATATATACATATGGGGTTTTTGGGGGTTTTGTTGTTGTTGTTGTTGTTGTTTTGGTTTTTCGAGACAGGGTTTCTCTGTGTAGCTTTGTGCCTTTCCTGGAACTCACTTGGTAGCCCAGGCTGGCCTCGAACTCACAGAGATCCGCCTGCCTCTGCCTCCTGAGTGCTGGGATTAAAGGCATGCGCCACCACCGCCCGGCTACATATGGTTTTTTATGACTGTCTTTACCTTCTCTTTTCTCTCCCAAGTCAATGTATATTTTTAAACACACTGTCACCTGTTTAGAGTTTTTTTCCATCTGAATCTGTCTTTAATGCAGATCTGTAATCTTTTCTGTCTGCATGAGCAAAACCCCAAACCTGAGCTCACACTGGTGGCTCAAGGCCACACAGTCAGTGGCTGAGAGATGCCTCTCTGTACAGTGGCTCCCATGAGAGACTGCAGGAACCCACCATGCAGCTTATCTCATGGCACACTGGCAGCTCAAGCCCGCAGGCAGAGGCCAGGAGATGAGTCCCTGTACCATGGCCAACATGAGAGACTCAAGGCTAAGAAGCCACTCTCGGCTCCATTTCTGTGCGTCTAGAACCCTTTCCCAAGTTCTCTCCGTTTGTATGTGGATGTAGGTGCCCACCATTGGGTGCCATTTGTGGTTGGATGTTTCTTTCCCACCCACCAGCTCCCAAATAAACACACTGAGGCTTATATTAATTATAAATGTTCAGCCAATAGCTCAGGCTTGCTGCTAGCTAACTCTGTGACAGTGGAAGGAACATTCCTAGATGCCACGCCCCCCCAAGCACAAGGTTTTCACTGCTTTTTCTGTCAAAATGACAATGTGAGTCAAAGGGGAATTAATTTGTCTAAACTTTTATCAAAGAAATGGATGTACTGCTCCAAAATAGGAGAATGCTGGACAGAGCTGCTGAGGCCCACTAGCTGACTGGTGATAGGGACCCAGAAAGTGAGAAGAGGAGGAATCCTTAGACTTTGCCCACCTCTCCCTCTCCTCTCCCCTCCCCCACTGCCTATAATTCTGTTTCTTTTGGCAGCAACTCAAAGCTCTGGGGCCTTGAAAGCCAGAGGAAGGCCTGGTGGCCTGAGAGGCATTCTGCTAGCAGAAAGGAGGCAGCGAGTTCAAGCCACTCAATGTGGGTAGCTGTCTCCTTGTGTTTTCGCTGGCCAGTCACATGAGAGGCCCTTTCTGCTACTCATTTGCATGAGGTGTTCATTTATGAAGCACCATTCATGCCTCAACCTTTGCAGTAAAGAATAGCAGTGGAGAGTCTGAGCCTGCCATTCCCTGAGACCCCAAAAGCCAAAGGCCTGAGAGGGCCAGGACATCCTAAGCAGCCTGGCTGCCTCAAGCCCTCCACATCCAAGACATCAGAATCCTGCTCAAAGGGGCACTGAGGGAGACATGTGCAGAGACCCAGTCCCCAATTCTAATAAGAGCAAGGCTTGCTGCTCTGCCAGTCATACTGGGCCAAAGACTACCTTCCCAGCACAGTGGGCAGAAGCCCCCATGAGGCATGGCCTAGCCCATCATTGCTTTCTCAAGGAGCCCAGTCAGTATGGCTGCCTTCTGCACAGGGCAGGAAGATCAGAGTCTGAACCAGTGCCCAACAACTGCACAGGATGGATGTATTTGAGGATGGGATCTGGATCCAGGAGAGAAGGGATTGACTCACAGAGCTCCTGATACAGACTTCGACATTTGTGTAATAAGCACATGGCCCTGCTTCTCACTACCACCACCCCTAACCAGGAAGAGAGGAAGTCACACTCAGAGGCCACCCCTGAAGAATGGCAAAGTGGAGGTGGAAGGGCTTCGATGAGCAACATGCTCTGGTCCCCACCCTTCAGGCCCATCTTCCATCTAGAGGAATGTTCCACAACCATGCCAGGTGAGGCAGTGAGGGCCTCTGTGGGGTGATCTTCTTGAGAACGGACCCTTTTATCTGACAGCTATGACTTCTGTGATATCCCAAACCCACTGAGATGTTTGGCCACTTTCTAGAATTGGTATTCCTCTCTTATCTTTGAAGTCCTACCATGGGTTGATGTTACCATGGCAACTCAGAAGGGTACTGCACTTATTGGCACAATTGTTTCCAAGTCTGGGACATGCCAGCCCAAAACAGGGAAGCCTGTCCACAGACACAGTGGGGTACACAGCCTAATCTCAGACCCATGGAGAATCCAGATTCCAAAGAACCATGGCCATCTTTTCTGTCTCTAATTCCCTTCACACTTCTGCTGCTCTCTGAAGCAGACACTGAGTGATTATAGGAATGCCAACAAGTAAAGCGAATGAAGCCACGGTTTGGACTCAGAAAAGGTTGCATCAGCATCCAGGTCTGATGGGTGATGGGAGCTGGCCAGTAGGAGGTGCTGGAAAGAGATGCTCTGAAGGGGGAGCGTTAGGCTGTGCAGAGGCAGACTTCTGTCCCCAAGCAAAGCTTCTCTCGGCCTTAAGCTTCCTCCTCGCCTTGTTTCTCTGGCCCATTCATTAATATCATACAGCCCCGTCTGGGATCCATTTAATTCTGTGCACTTAGTGTCCACTGCAGGCCTGGCAACAAGTCAGAATTACTAATGCGATGAATAAAATCCATGTAATAAACACCAGACCCTGCTACGTCCTTCAACATTAGCATGTCTCAGTGAACTCAGTTTCCCTACCTATGAACAGGAGATCATTATGGGATGGCTCTGGGCAAGAGTTCCCACATTGAAGCCGGGCGGTGGTGTTGCACGCCTTTAATTCCAGCACTCAGGAGGCAGAGGCAGGCGGATCTCTGTGAGTTTGAGGTCAGCCTGGTTTACAAAGCGAGATCCAAGAAAGGCGCAAAGCTACACAGAGAAACCCTGTCTCGAAAAAAAAAAAAAAAGAGAGAGAGAGAGTTCCCAAATTGAGATGGGGAACTTTTTTCTTTTCTTTTGGTTTGTAACCCACCCCTCCCCTTTACGGCATAAAAGCCAGAAGGACTGGTAAAGTGCAAAGCAGCAACCTTCCGGTTTCCCAGTTGATAACATTTAGCCACTTTGGCATTATCTCTTCCTTATCTTGGTGTCTATACTTGCCTGCAAGTAGTTTTTACTGAGTCACTTGAAAGGAAACCTCAGCAGAACACTTGATATCACTTTTGAAATCGAGGCCACATTAAGACAAGGACACTTGGCTGGAGAGATGGCTCAGAGCTTGAGTCTTTGCTACTATTACAGAGGACTGGAAGAGTTCAGTTTCCAGCCCCAACACGGTGGCTCGTAACTGGCTGTAATTCCCAGTCCAATGGTTCTAGCACCCTCTTCTGGCCTCTGTAGGCAATAGGCACCCATGTGGTGCACATACATACATGTAGGCTAAATACTCATACACATAAAATAAAAATAACAAATATTTTTAAATGCTATTGAAAATAAAATAAAAACAAGGACTGTCCCCTATATACCACAATAACTACTATCACACTGAATATAACAAATTACCAAGTGTGAAGGCACATTGCCTTTATCTCCAGCAATGGGGAGGCAGAGGCCTACAGATCTCTGTGAACTCCAAGCCAGCCATAGCCACATAGTGAGACTCACCCTCCTAAAGGGGGTGGGGGAGGAAGAGGAAAGAAAAGAAAAGAAAGAAAGCTGTGAGCATGGTCGTGCACGCCTTTAATCCCAGCACTTGGGAGGCAGAGGCAGGTGGATCCAGCCTGGTCTAGGTAGTTCCAAGCCAGCCAGAGCTACAAAGTGAGACCCTGTCTGAAACAAACAAAAACTTAAAGTTATTCAATATTCAGAACAATCTGAACCCATACCCAGTTTGAAGCAGATGCAGACATTAGATAGTGACATCTATTATCAGGGAGGGTGATACAAGCGCAGCCACCAGCCAGCCACAGGAGGCAGATGCAATAGCGAGCTGGGACTGGGGACGGGGTCAGGGGAGGGAGAGTGGCCAGTGAGCTGAGACTCCAGAGAACCAGAACCAGTGCTGTGTGCACACAGTGCCCTGTGACCAGCTGTCTGCAGCTATGGCTTGAACACCAAATTCCGATTCACAACCTCCTCACATCCTTTTGTTGATGTTTAGTGGTTGGTTCCTGTTGATGGCGTTTGGTTGTTGTTGTTTGAGATGGAGTCTCTTGTATCCACAGCTGGGAATGACCTTGCCTCTTGCCTCTACCTCCCCACTGCTGGAATAACAGATGTGTGCCACCAGTCTGCAGACAGGCCAACCCTCTACCAACTGAGTAAATCTCCAGGCCCAATAGCCTTGTTTGTGACAAGGTTTCGGGTAGCCTAGGCTGACATCAAACTTGGTATGTATTAAAGGATGACCTTGCCTCCCCGCCTGCTATGTGCTGGAACCACGGGTCTGAGACCCCTCTCCCGCCCTTTCACACCTATTTCCCTACCCATTATTCAAAGTTTTCACGCTGCATTTTGGCTGTTTTGTCTCTTACTGTTAGAGGGCCCTAAAGGGGGAAATGGGTAACGGAGTCTGAATCTGAGAACTACACGCCCTCCTCCTCCGGAATGGTATAGTGTAATTGATCTCCGCTCTGACTAGCCTTGAAAAACCAGACCTCTAGAGCATGAGCAGTCCCGGGGGAAGTTGGTAGCCGGAAGCTCTAGCCCCGCGGTGCCACATGGCCCCGCCCCCTCGCAACGGGCCCAGCGTCCCTCCTTAGATACAGGAGGGTCCGGACAACTTTGCTGTTTAGGGAAGCCGGTAGGTCCGTGAGGCGGCGGGATGACTGGGTCGGGGGAAATTCAGAGGCGCACAAGTGAGTGGACATCGAGGAGGCACCCTTGCCTGCTTAAGATCACCATTCCCTCCCACGAGTGTGGGTCACCGACGAAGCCTTTGCGGGGTCGGGGCTTGGGGAGCAGGGTATAGGAGAAGGCACCTTAAGCAGCCTTGCTGTTAAGTCCTGTAACTTAGCACACTATGCAGGGAGTGTGACCCGATGCCCTCCTCCCTATAGCAGGCTCCTGCAAGGATCCCTGCAAGGAAGGAGCCTCACCAGACACCATTCTCTCTCCTTATCTGACCACAGAGTTGTTACAGAGATCGACCCTATAGCTTCCTTTACAAACCCTGTTCGATTTTTTGTTGGTTCACACTATAATTCAGCAAGTGCATTCTGGGGACCTACTGCGTGCCAAGCCAGTGACCGTCCCATAGTAGGCACCCAGTTTCCAGAGATCAATGTTTCTTAATCCCTGTTCATGGCAGGGGAGAGCAAAGTACCATATCATTTCTGGCTATGGCCAATGGTGCAGGAAGCCGTGGGCGCAGAGCTAGTTTTCCTCAGCTGAATACATCAGAAGGATGAAGGAAGTCCCAAGCCTGAGAGAGATGACCACCTACTGTACTGTTTGCCCAGTAGTCTCAGCAGAGGCAGAGACTTCCCAGATCCTTTCAAGCTCCCATCCTTTGTGAAATGAGACCTTACACACTACCGTGGGATGTTCACAGCGGTAGCAGTGCAGGGTTCTTTTTGAGTCGGGGCTTGGGTGACTGGAAGCCCTCCTCCTCAGGTCCTCCGTGGGCTTGATTTTGCACGGGGCTTCTCCGTGCACCTCTTTGGACTTGAGTTTCCGTGTTTGTAACTGTTGGTAGTCCTCCTAGTGCCTGTTATCAGAACCACACACCTCCTCCCGGCCCAGCCCTCCATTTATCTGTATGCATTCAGCCGAGTGATTGAGTGGGTGGGTGCCTCTTGCTAGCTCTGAAACATTGGCCAGGTCATGCAACCTTCTGAGGGTTCATTTTCTCATCTCTGAAAAATGAGAATAGTCTCAATGTCCATGTAAGTTTAAATGGGATTAGGTAGTCTGAGGCCCTAACGACGTTCACCATCCCCAGTTCTGGGCCTGCCAGGACCAAACCTGCCACCTCACTGCCTTGTTTCCTCACACAAAAAGGGGAGGGAAAGGAGTTCCCAGGGTGACCACCAGCAGCGGCCTTGCTGTGAGCCACATGCTCTCTCTTGCTAGCCACATTCGTTCCCAGGAAGAGACTGCTGTCACCCATGGAGCTATGGTAAGAAGGCAGAAGTTTGTCTGTCTGTTCCTGCACACAATGGCTTGGTATAGGCTCCCCAAGTTGGGGCAGGACTGGAAAGGATTGGTGGTGGTGGGCTGGGAAGTAGAATGAAATGGGGCTCTGAGTCTGCAGCCGCCTCCCATCTTTTTTCCTTGGGCTATGCCTTGATGAACTCCTCCCCACTGTCAACAACACATTCGCCTACTGCAACCTCCTCAGAGCAAAAACAGCTTATGGAACAGGGGACAAGAAATCCACTCACCCAGACTCCTTTGCTCCGGACACACTGCAGTTTCCTAGACAGTCACATGTGTGCTAATCCCTAGTAAAGCAGGCCAGACATACTGAATATATTAGCTGGAAACACCAAGACCAGAATGCTGTCCTGTGGAGATGGGACCCTGGCCTCTCCAAGCCCAGCTGTCTGTTTGATGATTTTGTTCAAAGATGATGCCTGTGTGTTTGCAGAGTGAGGAAGCTGAGCCTCAGGGAGTCTTCTTGTCCGCTGTGTAGTCCTGAAAAGGGCAGTGAGTGTCGCACAGGTAGGCCAGACTTGGTGTTATCTTTAGTATCTGCCCTAAGAGGCAGCTGGCCACCAGGAGCAGGTTCAGGTAGTTTCTCATAGGGAGACCTGTCAGATCTGCCTACTTAGAGGGTGGTGAGCCTTCACTCTAGGTACCTCAGGCTTCTACCAGAGGCCTGCCTGACTTTGTTTGTCCTTCAAATGGCCTTCCAACTCTCTGTCTTCTACTTAGAAAGTGCTCAGCTGCTGCAGTTGGCTTCTGAGCTGCTGAGCAACTTTGGTCCATAGAGGCCCACCCCACTCCTCACGGTACTGTAGATGAGACCATCTGCCACAGTGTCTAAGGAGATGCCAGCAAGTAAAGACATTTGTCACCAAAACTGATGAGCTGAATTCAATCCCCAGAACCTACATGGTGGAAGGACAGAAAGAACGCCTGAAAGTTGTCCTCTGACCTCCACACAGGCTGTAGCACATGCACAACACACAGACACACACACACACACACACACACACACACACACACACACACACGGTAAATGTACAAAAATGTGAAAACGTCTTGAGGAATACAGATGAATTAAGCCTCTGGCCTCTACACGTGCACACACAGGCAAGCACACCCAGACACATGTGCACATCCATTCATGCAAAACAGACATGTGATATTTTTTCATTCAGTTTTTTTTGAGGTGATTGTAGACTTTCTTTTGTTTCTGTACCACCCTTACATGAAAACCTCTTCTTCCCCACACATTTATCTAACTTACTGTAACATTCTCCTGCTTAAGGATTTCCTCTGGTGATAATGTTTTGAGGTAGCTAAAAGGCAGCTGTGGTATGGGAAGGGCTTGCTAATAATCACCTTGTCCTCAAGGTGGTGGATGTGCCCACAGCCTGGAGACTCCCTGCTACTCCCTTTGTGAAGACAGAAAGGTGACATTCCTTGAGCTGATCTGACACTCTGAGTCAGGGTGAGTGAATGCCACTTTGTGGCTTCTAGGAGGATCTGTGGGCCCATGGATGGTCAACTTTTTCATCCTATTGGCAAGAACATTGCATCCTCTGACCCCTAGAGTATGGGGAATGGACTGGGCAAGCATGGGTGTGAGTGGGTGTGGCAGCCTTGGGACCATCTGGAGGAGAAGAAGGCCAGTCCAGCAGGTCTAAGCTAGGGCACTGGAACTAGTTCTGACTGTATGAAAGCCTTTGGGGGAAAATTCAGTGAGTGAGCAAGCTCTGGGTCTCCCCCTTTCGTCCCCTACAGTAGGGAAGCCAGGCCTTGCTGTCCAAAAGAGAAAGAGTGGGAAGGTCAGGAGGCACTGAGCTGGAGGTATTTACAGGTTCCTTCCATCAATCCTTGATTCTCAAGGAAGGCCATTGTCGTCTGTGGGACTCCTGGCATTGTCCTCTTCCGTTACCCATGGATAGTAGACTTAGACTTGATGTAGAGAGCCAATCTGTCCAACCGTGAATTATAGTTACCTGGGCTGAGGCATAAGTTGTCAAAGTGTGAGTGATGCTGTATCTTTTCGTAGGAGGTCTGGCTGGGGCAACTCTCTGAAGAGCAACATGGAAGATCGTAGTAGGAGAGGATCAGGAAAGAGCTCTCAGGGCTCATATTGCTGCCCAGTGCCAGTTCCTGCAAGTGAAGACAATGACCTGGAGAAGATACTCAAAGAATCCACTTCTCATAGAGAAAGAAAGCCTCCAACTCCTGAGCCCAAGCCCCCACCTTTACCCCTCTCAGACTTAGGGCAGCCCCGGAAGTCACCTTTGACAGGTGCTGAGAAGAAGTACCCCCTAATGAAGCAGCGTGGGTTCTACTCTGACATCCTCAGCCCTGGGACCTTAGACTACCTTGGGGTGAGTACGACAGCTGTCCCTTGCCAGCCTTGATCCTTCCATGTGGGTTCCATTCACCCATCTTTTTGTCCTGCTCAATGTCAATTCATTGGTTCACTTAGCTACTCGACTGTATCTATCCATCTGTCTATCCATCCATCCACCTGCCCACCCACCTAGCTATCCCATTCGTCAGTCCATTCTTTTCCAGTTCATTGCTAAGCCCTTCCTATGTTCCAGAACCAGGGCTGAGCATTGGAGACTAGCAAAGACAAGACATTCACATCCCTGATGTGATGGCCTTCAGAAGTCCCCCAGTACCAGTTCTGGTTAAGAAGGGGTGTGTGAATGAGACAGCATTCTGCTGAGATCTTAAAGTTAGGAAGCCTTAGGAAGATTTTAGGCAGGGGAAAGACTGGAGAAGCAGAAGGAACCCACTGGTACCCGGCTCACCAGTAGTGCCAGAGTGGCCCCTGGGAAAGGAAATACACCTAGAGACAACTCCTAACTTTACAGTTTCTGCCTCATGACTTGGCCCTTGGACATAACTGGAATGTTCTCTAGAAGGAAGAAAACTATGTTGGACTCAAATAAGGCAGCCAAGGGTGTCCCAGGTGGCCTTAGTCTGTCATCTACCATGGCCTTTGAACAATGTGTATAAGCTCACCCCTATACTCCTGGGGTGCTCTCTGGTGGAAAGTTGGAAAACATCCAGCCTTGGAGTCACCCCTGGGTCCTGACTGTGGAATGTTTGTACACACTCAAGGTTTTGTGTTTTGTTTCAGAATGTGTGCTGTGGCCCCTACATGTCCCAGAATTTGATTCGTAAAGCTGACCTCGACAAGTTCACCCCAAAAGGTCAGTGCCAGGAGGATTGGGCACGGAGTGCTAATGGACATTCAGACTACCTCAGGCCTCAGGGAAGTGGCCTCTTCCTGACAGAAAGCCTTAGTTTCCTCAAGGGTGAAATGATGGTAGTGAATTATGAGATTTGCAAAGGCCCAGTTCACAGGAGTGCGTTGTCCTGACTCTCAGCAAGGCTGAGTAAGGACTTGATGCTGGCCTTGGACTCCCGAGGACCACAAGTCTCTCTACTGAACTAGGCTCAGTAGGGTGTGAGTTTTCTTCATCCCCAGAATATGGGCTGTAGGGAGGCCAAGGTCATGTTTGAGCTGTACCTGAAACAGAGCCTGGTATAGGTAGATGCCTGAGAGATCTTTCCTAAAGGCCAGAGGACTGTCCATGGGTTTCATGGTAAGTCTCAGAACATGCCTGAGGCAGAGAGAAGATGGCCTTAGCAGAGTCCAGGTTATAAGAAGGAATTTGACCTCACTGTTTTCCTCCTCCAACAGACAGTGTACCCTTTCCATCAGACCCAGATGCCCCACAGCCCCAGGTCTATCCCAAGAAAGGCCTTGCTCCTTCCTAACACTGTTCAAAATAGTTCTGTCAGGCCCCAAGTCTGTGAACCCCTTAAAATGGCCCAGGAAACATTACAACCATGGTCATATGTGTGCTTGTGCAAGAGTCTAGCTTGTTCTCAACAGGCTCACAAAGCACCTAGGGTTGAAGAAATGGCAATGAACCATAGGTCTCAGCCTGCGGGGGATGTGAATGATGCTCCTACCATCCATGACAAGGGTGGACCATGGGGAAGGCCAGTGGCTCAGCAGCCTATCCTCAGAAGGAGGAACATCCCAACAGGCCCAGGAGGGTGCCAGGCAGAGGCCTTGGCAGGCACTGACAGAAGTCTATTCAGCTACTTGAGGCCTCTACAAAATCTCAGATACTAGCCCAGGCTTCTGTGGGACTCCAAAGAATTCCCCTAAAATTAGCTCATGCATATAACTGCTTTTTGACTCCAGAGAGGAGGTGAGGTCCCAGGATGGGGTCATCAGGGTCACATAGAACATAGGGGAGAGTAGTAGCCCATGGCATTCTACAGCATATTCCCATACCCCCTTTCTTTACCTATATGGTATTGGTTCATATGGTACATTTCCCTGAGCATCTTGTGTCTCAGGATACCCCTGTCCTGGACAGCTGAGATGGTAGGTCAACCTATCTATGACTCTTTTCCCTCTGTCTCCCTCTCTGTAGCTGGAGAGTTTTCTCTCCGGGTCCCGCCAAGCCCCGGCAGTCCGACAGTCCACTTATAAAATAAACACACAGACGCTTATATTACTTAAACTGTTTGGCCTAATGGTGCAGGCTTCTAGCTATCTAGTTCTTACACCTTAAATTAATCCATTTCTATAAATCTATACCTTGCCACGTGGCTCGTGGCTTACCGGCATCTTCACATGCTGCTTGTCATGGTGGCGGCTGGCAGTGTCTCCCTCCACCTTCCTGTTCTCTCAATTCTCCTCTCTGTTAGTCCTGCCTATACTTCCTGCCTGGCTACTGGCCAATCAGTGTTTTATTTATTGACCAATCAGAGCAACACATTTGACATACAGACCATCCCACAGCACCTCTCCCAGAATTAGAATGAACGCCTCTGTCTGCCATTGTCTAAATAGGGGCAGCAATCATGTGATGCCATAAGGGTCCCATGGAGGGCACTCCTACAGTGTCCAGAATGCCTCACTCCTGGAAACAAGCCCAAAGAACATGTGGGACTCTAACATGTAACACACCGTGGGTGTCTGGGATTGAGTAGCAGGAGGGGACCCTGTGGCTAGAGTTTTCCTGCCTGGCCCACAGTCAGGATAAATCTCTTTCACCTGCCAGTCCCACCGCTGCTCAGACCCAACCAAGGAAACACAGAGACTTCTATTGCTTATAAACTGTATGGCCGTGGCAGGCTTCTTGCTAACTGTCCTTATATCTTAAGTTATCCATTTCCATAAATCTATACCTTGCCACATGGCTCGTGGCTTACCGGCATCTTTACATGCTGCTTGTCCTGGCGGTTGCTGACTGGCAGGCTGGCTGGCAGTTTCCTTCTGCCTTCCTGCTCTTTTAATTCTCTCTGTTAGTCCCGCCTACTTCCTGCCTAGCCACTGGCCAATCAGTGCTTTATTAGCAACACATTTGCCATACAGAACATCCCACAGCAGGACCCCACTTTATCTTCCTATCCAGCTGTGACCTTCACTAGTCTTGCAGCTTGAGCATTGGTCCTCAGTATTAAAATAATTGGTAGCTTGAGAGGGAATGGGCAATGCTGGCCTTGGACTGGCATAACAGCCCAGGGTTTCTCATTTCTCCCTGACTCTGCCAAGCCACAGGCAAACCTAAGCATCCCACACCCCAGGACATGTCTACCTGGTTCCTATCTGAGGATGTGCCTTATGGGATGGCTCAAAATAGAGCTGTTGGCCCTAGCCTGAACCCTCAGCTGGTGATGTTTCCTCTACCCACAGTTGAATCATTCAAGATTCCCGAGGACTTTCAGGAGTGCGTGGATCAGCAGTGCATTGGCGCTACCACACGGCTGCTCACTCAGACTGACTTCCCGGTACAGGCCTATGAGCCCAAGGTGCAGGTCCCATTCTATGTACTGCCCAGCCAGTGCCCTCGTAAGACTGAGATTGAGAGGTATGTCTGGAGGGCTGAAGAGGGAAGCCTGTCCCGGGGAGGCAGCATCTGCTGGGCTCGAGGGTTGGGGGACTGCAGACCATGAGGTGACAAGCCCCACAGCAGAGCATGTGTAAATGTGCGAGCAACTTTTCTTTTAAGACCAATGGCTTTCCTTGCTGTAGAATTTGGGAGGGCAGCCATTAAGCCAATGAAGTGGGGTTGCCAGGGCAGTGTAGAAGAGGCAGTTGGGGCCCTAGGTCTTTACTGACATCCCTGAAGCTACTTCATAAGCTGTCATCCCTTGACTCTGGCTAGGAGGAAACAACAGTACTTGCGCCTGGATATTGAGCAACTGTTGGCCAGTGAGGGCATCGACTCCAACAAGCTCATGCCCAGACATCCAGACCTGCAACACCCACAAACTATCGAACAGGGCCATGACCCACTCTTCCCCATCTATCTCCCATTGAAGGTGAGTCACACTGCCATGATTGCTGATAACGGGTGGTCCTGAACCCCAGGTGAAGCTCAAGGAGTCACATAACCAAGGGGACTCCCACTCCAGGCATAGGCATTCATTTGTCACACAATGGAATAATCAGAACTCACCCTAGGTGTTTGTAGATGCTGTGTTGAAGCAGGAGTGATCCCCAAACCAATAAGTCACCAATTCCCTACTTCTTCCCTGGAATCCTAGACAGCCCAGTGTGCCTGCTCAGTACTCCAATGCTGGCCACAGCCATCTGTAAGCAGACAGGTTGAAATGTGGAGTAGAGTCCTGACCTCCTGACTAGAGACCCCCTGATGATGGGAGCTTATGAAATGAGGAGAGTAGGGATGTAGGAGGGATTCGGTCCCTCTTTCTCCAGGGAAACTGAATCTGGGGAAGAGAAAGAGGGAGCACAGCCAGGCCCCAGCTCTTGGTGTCCTCTCCTCCCTTCCACTGTGGCCCCCATGGGAAGCAGAGCTGAATCCAGATGAGTGTCACTCTACTAAGGTTGCCCACTGATAGCACCAAGTCTCTGTTGTTCTGATCAGCATGGATGTCTCAGGAAATCTCTGAGTTACCTGTCCCCTTGGTCCTGAGCTCAGTGTTTTCCCAGAGTAGTCAAGAGGGCCCACATCCTCCTCTGAGACCCTGGACACCCTCAGACTGAGCCTTCGCAGGCTTGGCTAGACATAGATCCAGGGCAGCCCCCCTCGTTCAAACACTGTGGGTCAAAGGAAGCAGCAGGGATCTGACAGATCAGTCTAGTACAGCCTATAGCTAAGGAGGCTGCAGAGGCCTCGGGCATGCTCAGTTTTGCTTGGCCACTAGAGGAACTGTTTCATTGGACAATTGCCTGCTTTCTCCAAGGTGTTTGATAATGAAGAGTTTGATTGCCGGACTCCCACAGAGTGGATCAACATGGGCTTGGAGCCAGGGTCTCAAAACAGGAAGCCTGTCCCTGGAAAAGCCCTTCTTCCCACCGATGACGTTCTGGGCCACGGTGAGCAGGACCACTATGGGGCTAGGAAAACTGTCTCGTCCCAGCAACCCCTGGCCAAGACCCTTAGTCTCCCCCAGGACCTGGTTGCCAGGAGAGCTAAAGTATCTGTTGAAGTCCCCCAGCTATGGTGCAGTCCAAGAATCTGGTCGCACGGAGGCAGGGACACAAAGACCAAGAACAGCACTGTCGAGAGGTCTGGGGACAGGACAACAAACAAACAAACAAACTTTGGGAGGTTAGGGAGATGGCTCAGTGGGTAAGGACGCTTGCTGCCCAAGCATGAGGACCTGAGTTCAGATCCCCAGCACCCATGTCAAAAGCAAAGTGTGGTGAGCATACCTGTAACCACAGTGCTAGGGATGTAGATAGAGATGGAGATCACAGGGACTTGCTAGCTGCCAGCCTAACCAAGAAATGATGAGTTCTGGGTTCCGTGAGATACCTGGTATCAGGGAAACAGGCAGAAAGCAATAAAGGAAGACTCCTCTGTCCCTCTTTGGCATCCATGAGCTTGTGCACGGGTGTGCTTACCTGCACACGTGTGTGTGCACACACACACACAAAGAGCACACACAAAAAAATCTTTATTGGCAGTAAAGTAAAAATATAAATGCTCATTGGAAATGTTTAAGGGCACAATTACAGACCACCCTGAAATCACTATTGTTTCTGCTCTCAGCAACCTCAGCTCCTTCTCTTTTTTTTTTTTTTTTTTTTCTGATGGTTTTCAAGACAGGGTTTCTCTGTGTAGCCCTGGCTGCCCTGGAACTCACTCTGTAGACCAGGATGGCCTCAAACTCAGAGATCCACCTCTCTCTGCCTCCCAAGTGCTGGGATTATTGGTGTGCGCCACCACCACCCAGCGTTGGCTCTTTCTCTTTTGTGGACAGTACACTGTCACAGAGATGCTCACAGGAGCACACATACAGTTTGTCACATACATTCACAATCACATTCACTATATCACACACCATCCCCCTTCCTGGCATGCTGTTGCATTTAAACACATTTCCACAGTACACACTCATGTATCTATTCCATAGTCACACATTTACAGCCAGTGTCACACCCTTTCCACATATACCCATGGGATGCCACCCAGATTGCCTACATCTGTTTATGGAGTGCTTATGTCTCCTCCATTGGCCTCTGATCTGCCCCGATGGCCACAGAGGTTTTCTTCAATTGCCTGCTGTTAGGAACAGTGACAGAGTGAATATAGATGCCACTCTGGCCTGCTTGACTGGGTTCTGTGCAGCCTTCCTAGGAAGATTCCTAAGTATGGTTTGGAGGTTGGTAGTGGAAGAGCTGAAAGCTGCTCCCTGTTCTGGGGTGGATGGCAATGTGTGGAGTGAGCAGTCCCAGTTACCCAGCCGTCAGGTGGAAGGCAGGACTATATGAGCAAGGACAGGGTTAGAAGGTGTGTATCCTTTATCTCAAAATTTTTATCACCATGTCTTGCTCATCTAAAAATCCTCTATTAGTATTGCCTGTCAAATAAAATCATATCAACGAAACGTCTTTCAATAGAACAGTTTGTAAAGATATCCTGTTTAGGAATACAATGTATGGTTTTGTTTTTAAATGTAAATACACAACTAAGAATAATAAGAAGCTGAGGACAAAAAAAAAAAAAGTTGTGTATCCTCTGGGAGGCCCATGACAGTTCTCTGAGCAGGCTACAGACATGCTTCATTTTAAAAATACATCAATACTGGAATCAGTTTCTCTGAAGTAGACAAGAAGCCCAGAGTGTTTCCTTCACTCTGGGCTTAAACTACAGAAATGGTTAACTAAATTGATTCCAGTTCTCCAGTTCCTGGCAATTAAACCATAAGGAGTAGGGCTGTGTTAACCTTAAATGCACTGAATACCAACCAGTTCCTCCTCAACTCATTGGGGCCCTGGCCTTGAGCAACAGGGAGCATCTGCCAGAGACCTCTTATTTTTGGTCGGTAATCTCTTGGGACAGATTTTCCTATAAGTTGAGCCAAGATGAAGCTGATGTTTTCAAAAAGGAAACATCCCAGGAAGAGAAAAGCAAAGTAAAACCAGAGAGGTGAGGGCACACAGCAGTGGCCTCCTTGACTATCTGATGTCAGAGGCAGGTGCCTCTTCCCAGAATTCCAGTCCTTCCTTCCTTAACCCAAGCTGGAAAACTCACCAAGTTCTTTTAAGCTATTCCGTGTGGTTAAGTTCTCTGCCGGGCACTGTGTGTGCATCTTACTTCTTCAATAACATATTTAATACCAGCTAGGCACCAATCTCTGTCCTGAGCCCAAGTCTTCAGCTGACTTAAGGTGGGACAAAAATAGCTCCTGCCCTTAGGGAAAGGGCCTGAAGCAGAGTAAGTCACAAGATAGACGGATACACAGTATATGAGTGGAGTGGTTGTTCCTGACCCTGCCCTGCCCTGCCCTGTCCTGTCACACAGAGGTCAGTGGCCTTATATCCAGAGGTTCCTTGGTCACTTAAAGAGAGTCACCTCGCTGCACCCGTGATGGCCACTTGTGATCATGAGTGTTGTTTGTGTTTCTGGTCTTTGTTTTGTTTTGTTTATGGATATGCTACCTGCATGTGTGTCTGAGCACCATGTACCTGGTGCCCTTAGAGGCCAGAAGAAGGTGTCAGATCCTCAGAAGTCAGACTTCCTGACAGTTGAGAGCTGTCATGTGGGTGCTGGGAATCAAACCCCAGTCCTCTAGAGGAACAGCCAGTGCTCTTGACTGCTGAGCTGCCTCTCTAGCCCCAACCCCCTTTTAAAAAACTTTTCATGTTGAGACAGGGTGTGACCAAGTTGCCAGACTGTCCTGGGCTCACTTTGTAGCCCAGTCTGACCCTGAGCTTGTGCCATACCCCTGCCTCCATGTCACAGAGTAGCTAGGACCACAGGCATGCACCACCAGGCTCTGCACCCAGCGCGGCGAGTTGTTTTGTTTTTGTTTTTTGTTTTTTGTTTTTTTTTTTTTTTTGGGTTTTTCGAGACAGGGTTTCTCTGTGTAGCTTTGTGCCTTTCCTGGATCTCGCTCTGTAGCCCAGGCTGGGCTTGAACTCACAAAGATCCGCCTGCCTCTGCCTCCCGAGTACTGGGATTAAAGGCGTGCGCCACCACCGTCTGGCGCTTGGCGAGTTTTTGTTTGGCTGCACCTTTCACCGTTCCCCACTGGCCTATGTCTCCCTCTGCTGTGGTGGGGGTTGTGCCCTGAGGCCTGGTCTTTGTGGGTCCTCTTGCAACTGAGGCTTCCTCAGGGGTCAGCTCATCTGAGAGGACGTGGGACGGCTACTCAGCTGGAGCCAGAAGGGGTGTCCTGGGGAAAGAGACGTCAGTCTAGTCATCTCTGAGCTCCGTTCCCAACGTCGGCTGCCACACTCAGAAACCCCTCTCTGCTCTATGGCAGAGAGTATGGTAGGGTGTCCCCCTCCGTTTTAGAGGACCCCAAGAGTCAGAACCTGGACTACAGATGGTGTGACGTTGGCGTCCTCGACTACGATGAAGAAAAGAAACTGTACTTGGTGCAGAAAACGGACAAGAGAGGCTTGGTGCGCGATGAGATGGGGATGCCCATCGTGAATGGAGGAGTCACCCCCAAAGGTACAAGCTCTGTGCCTTCCCCAGGTGAGCCCCAGCTCAAGCGTGGCCCAGCCTGTGACTACAGCCCAATCCCACCAGCTCAGTTCTGAATTCTACCTTACTGGGTTTATTAACCGGGGCCTGTACCCTGATCAGTTTGAAGCAGAGGACCTGGAGAAGGCAAATTGCTGCTCTTTGGCCTGTTGGCAGGGAGCAGCTGGCCCAGGGGCTTTCAGCATGGTGTTGTAAAGGAAACCAAGGCCTGTTAGTCATGTTTGCTCTGGAGTGTGGAGGAAGGAAGGGGCACCTGAATAGCCACCCCTGTGTTAAGTCCTACCAGAGCAAGGCTCTTTACAGTTACGAAGTATTTTCACATGCACCCATGATGCCTTATGAAGTGGGCAGAGCAGGAAATGTCCTTTGCCCATTTCACATATTTGACTGTGAGGGGCACCACACCCCATGATAACAATGACAGCTTGCTCAGAGCCACCAGCTGAGGCAGAGCTGACCAGAAGCCACTCCTCCAGCCCAGGGAGCCTGACTATGTCTCCCTTTCGCCTTCCCACTTGACCCCTAGGAAGGCCACCCCTTCTGGTCTCCCAGTACTGGGTGCCGCGGATCCAGCTGCTCTTCTGTGCTGAAGATCCTCGAGTGTTCACGCAGCGCGTGGTCGAGGCCAACGCTCTGCGCAAGAACACAGAGGCTCTGTTACTGTACAACCTGTACGTGGACTGCATGCCCACCGAGGGCCAGCGGGTCATCAACGAGCAAAGCCTGAACAAGATAAAACAGTGGGCTTTGAGCACACCACGCATGCGCAAGGGGCCGCAGTGAGTTGGGTGCTGCAGCCTCCCGGACCTTTCTATGGGGGTAGCGTTGCCAGGGTACAGAGCAACCGCTGACATGTCTCTGTGGGGTGATGTCTTGGTTGGGGCTTCTTTTACTGTAGTAAAACACCACGACCAAAAGCAACTTGGAGAGGAAAGGATTTATTTCATCTTGTGCTTCAGGGTCCATCACTGAGGGAAGTCAGCACAGGAACTCAAGAACAGGAATCTGGAGGCAGGAACTGAAGCAGAGGCCATGGAGGATGGCAGCTTCCTGGCTTGCTCCTTATTGGCTTGCTCAGCCTGCTTTTTTTTTTTTTAATACAACTTAGGACCACTTGCCCGTGGATGGCACCAGCCCTGTGTGAGCTAGATTCATTCACAGCACTCATTAATCAAGAAACCATCCTACAGACTTGCCATCAGGCAGTCTGATGGAGGCATTTCTCCGCTGAAGTTTCTCTTTGCAAATGACACTAGCTTGTATCAAGTAGGCACAGGTGACTTGCTGTCTACATAGGGGCTCTGACTCCAAGCAATGTCAGGTTGTCTCCAATTGCCTCCCTGTAGAGCCTTCTGGACTCACGAATTCTTGCTCTGTTGAAAGGGTTAGAGTGCGCTACTGCTTCTTTCTGATCTCTGTCCTGAAATGTGACCCGTGGCCTATTCAGGCTAACCTCCTGTCTTTTTGCTATGTCATATCATGCTTTGAGTATGTTCTTACTTCCTGGCACAGAAGGAAGTCTCAAGGTTAATTTGTATTTTCCCGGATCCAGCATTGAAACTAGCTTCTACAAAAGACTTTTAAATCTTGGTGTGTTTTTTGTTGTTGTTGTTGCTGGTTCCGGGAAAATACAAATTTTTTTTTTTTTTTTTTTTTTTTGGGGGGGTTTTTTTGTTTTTTTTTTTTTTTAATTAGAGACAGGGTTTCTCTGTGTAGCTTTGCGCCTTTCCTGGAACTCACTCTGTAGACCAGGTTGACCTTGAACTCACAGAGATCCGCCTTCCTCTGCTTCCCAAGTGCTGGGATTAAAGGCGTGCGCCACCACCACCCAGCCTAAATCTTGTTTTTATTTTGTGTGTATGAATACGTGCTTATATGCAACACATGTGTTCCAGGGGTCTGTGGAGACCGAAAGTGGGGGGTCAGAGTCCCTAGAACTGGAGTTACAGATGGTTGTGAAGGGCTTTATGAGTGTTGGGAACTGAACCCGAGTCCTCTGGAAGAGCAGACAGTGCTCTTAACTGCTGAGCCATCTCTCCAGTCCCCAAAATAGGCTTTTTCTCCAAGAAGCCCCCGTTGCTTTTAGTGGGGAATTTAGAAGCCAGGATTTAGGCATTAGATGTATCGCTGCAAGGATCTTAGATCCTTGGACAGCCAAGGGAAAATGTTTTCCTAGACATAATTAATCTTATATATAGCACCTCTATACAGCTCCTTATTTTCTCCATGTCTTTTTTTTCCGGCATGAGCCCCAATGGTAGCTTCAAGCTGACTCTAACAGCATGTGGCTCATTCTCACTTGGACATACTTGTGGCTTTCTTCACCTGTAGAAATTTGGTTCCCGTTGTTCAGCGCATGTTGGTTCATATGCCCAGTCCTATAATACACCAAAAGTAGCTTCAAATGGCTGGTCCATGACAGAAGAGAAACTCTGAACAGTTTTTAAATTTTATTTGTTTTGTTTTGCTTTGCTTTGGGACAGGCCTGAACTCCACATCCTTCTGCTGCGGCCACTCCAGTACCGGGATGACAGGCATGGCCCTCACTCCCAGCTTCTTAGTAGGCTTTCAGGCCCTGGGTCCTTTTTTCCTCTTTAGGAGGGGAGAATATAGTCAAAATATTGTGTTCAAAGCTGATTTGAGTTGATTCTTCCTCACAATTAGGGTATTTATATATTTTATGAGATGTAGTTTGGCTCAGTTATTTTAATTTTTTTTTAAATTAAGTTTTTAGCAGGGTGGTGGTGCACGCCTTTAATCCCAGCACTCAGGAGGCAGAGGCAGGCGGATCTCTGTGAGTTCAAGGCCAGCCTGGGCTACAGAGTGAGATCCAGGACAGGCTCCAAAGCTACACAGAGAAACCCTGTCTCGAAAAAAAATAAATAAATAAGTTTTTAAAATTACATTTGTTTAGAGAGAGTGTGTACATGCCACAGTACATATAGAGGTCAAAAGATGACTTTGGGAGTCTCTTCTCTCCTTCCGCTCCGTAGATTCTGGGACTCAAATGCACACCATCGGGCTTGGTGACAAGCACCTTCACCCACTGAGCCTTCCCCTGGTCCTCAGTTTGTTTCTTTTACATATACACTACATTGCTCTCATAATTTATACTCAGCGGAGTGTGGGGACCCCTGACTCCCTGTACCCCTCTCTGTGGCAGGGTCCTGGAGCACCTGAGCAACCTGGCCAGAGAAGTGAGCCTGGACTATGAGCGAAGCATGAACAAGATCAACTTTGACCAGATTGTCTCTTCTAAGCCAGACACGTTCTCCTACGTGACTCTTCCCCAGAAAGAGGAAGAAAAGGTGCCCAGTCATGGTGAGAGCCGTAGGACTCCGTCTGCCCACCTGGCTAGCCCGCCCTGCCCCTGCCTCTCTTTCTGTTTAGCCACTCAGGGCCTCATAAACCTGGTACTCCGTTGGGCCCACCCTGTCCCTAGCCTTTATACCTTTCTTTTTCCAGATGCCCAGGAAAACCTTGTCCAAGGAAAAACTGTGTGCGTGTGTGTGTGTGTGTGTGTGTGTGTGCGTGTGTGTGTGTGTGCGTGTGTGTGTGCATGTTTCCCAGTAATGCAGAAGCCACAAGGTAAATATGTACCAGGAAAGCCATGATCAAAAGTAGACGTTAGGATCCTGATAGTCAGGCCTCAGAGGTATATATCAGCCTTTCTTCCTTCAGTAACAGAAGTAGAGTTGGCATTGCTACAGCACCATGGACATGTGGAAGACCAAGTCTCAGAACAAACCCCAAGAGTTCTCCTTGCTTTGAGCCTACTCATGCATGCGGAGTACATTTCCTGGCCCCAGATTCTTGTGTGTGATATGTGGATATCAAGCATTCTTTTTTTTTTTTTTTATGTATACAATGTTCTGCCTGCAGGCTAGAAGAGGGCACCAGATCTCATTATAGATGGTTGTGAGCCACCATGTGGTTGATGGGAATTGAACTCAGGACCTCTGGAAGAACAACCAGTGCTCTTAACCTCTGAGCCATCTCTCCAGCCCGATATCAAGCATTCTTATAGCCAAATATTCCTTCTTTGGGGATCCAGGGTAGGCTCCAGACCAGCCTCCAGCTTCATGTAGCATGGGTAGTGTAGATAGGGAGGAGCCTACAGGTACCTCCCACTATTCAAAGGGGCCAGTGACCACTAATGAGCCTGGAGGGGATCTCAGAGCAGGTGACTCACTGTGGGCCTAGAGCAGGAAAAGAAGGGTTCTGGGAATGAAGTTGGCTCTCCCGAAAAGGAAGCAGTTGTGTCCCCTCCGTCAAGCACTCTGTGGATGAGTCCTGGCCCTCAGTGTGCCCCAGGTCCGATGCTGGCTTTTGCCCCCATCTCTGCAGGGCTGGTGAGTGTCCCCAAGTACCCCTTCCGGGAGCAAAAGGAAGATTTCACTTTCGTGTCCCTGCTCACCCGGCCGGAAGTCATCACGGCTCTGAGCAAGGTGCGGGCTGAATGTAACAAGGTGAACGCCATGTCCTTGTTCCACTCAAGCCTCTCCAAGTACAGCCGCCTGGAGGAATTTGAACAGATCCAGTCTCAAACCCTCTCCCAGGTACCTGGGCATCAGAGCATGGAGGATGGGGCCCTCGGGTCCTCACAGCCAACAGTGCAGGCCTCAGGGCCCTGCTGGAGTGGGGCAAGGGTGGGGCAAGGGTGGAGCTCATCTTGGAGTGCAGGGAGAACCAGGACGGGCTTCCTTTCCAGTCCCTCTGAGCCAGCTCTGGTGGCCTTAGGGCAGATTTCTTGTCTTAAGGGAGAACAGGAATCACACCCCCATCCCAATACTTGAGGACCGGGGTGTGAGGGGCATGGCTGCAGCCCCTCTCCGCTCAGTCCTGTCTTACTTTCACTGGTGTGTTCTCCCTCGCTGCCTCCTCCTCTTCTATGTGCCTGTCTCTTTCCCACGGCTGCTTCTGAGGCCCATGTCCCCTGCCTCTCCTCCAAGCAGCCCTGGACCCCAGACGTCACATTGAGGGTACTGATCCGCAGAGCTTGGCAACAAGTTGTAGGAGATTTCCCTCCATTGTCATATGAGTCTCAAGAATCCTGGTATATTACCCTTGAGCATAGTAGCTGTGGATGGTGGGTCCCTGGGGTGGCTTTTTGATGACACGTGTGTCCACTGCAGGTGCAGATGTTCCTCAAGGACAGTTGGGTCAGCACACTGAAAGTAGCTATGCGAAGCAGCCTTCGAGACATGAGCAAGGGCTGGTACAACCTTTACGAGACCAACTGGGAGGTCTACCTCATGTCCAAGCTGCGCAAGCTGATGGAGCTCATCAAGTACATGCTGCAGGACACACTGCGCTTCCTGGTGCAGGACTCCCTGGGCAGCTTCTCGCAGTTCATTGGTGACGCTTGCTACAGCGTGCTTGACTGCACAGATGACATGACCTGGGGCGATGAACTTGTCAACAGCCCCTACAGGTGGGTTCAGGTGGGCAGAGGCACCGGGAAACGGCTCAGTTGGGCAACCGATGGCGGGGCACCCAACACACCAGGTTCTTGACATCGGAGAGAGGTTGGCCATCTCCAGGTTACCCAGAAGTGCCCACTCCAGCTCTGGCTTACCTTCTGGCGATCATCATTCATGCGCTCACTCTTTGAGTTGCTTTGATAATACTGAGCCCTTTACCGTGAACCAGCTATTGGTCTTAGGGGACTCTGAGATACAGTTTTTACTGTATCTTACTTCAGTGGGAGGCAGGCATAGCAAGACATTTAATAGAGACTGTCATTGCCAATTTCGTGATGGACTCTGGGAATGGGCCTTTGCTTGGGGTCAGGGAGGAGGTCACATGAGGACGCTAGAGGTAACTGGCAGGATGGGACAGGTCAGAGGTTCCAGTCTAGACCACCAGGCACTTCCTGGCTTCAGTACTGGGGGCTGGATTTATTTTTAGTAAGTCAGAAGCTATCAACAGAACCCTCACTGGAATCTATCAGAAAGGCTTTTGATGTGCCTCAAACTTCTGAAGCTGAGGATAGCTGGTTCCCAGGAAGAGCATGGGGGCTCTAGCAAGCACCTAGGCCTGGCGAGCTTGTCCAATGACCTCAGGACCAAGGTAGGATGGTGTTACCTCTGTAGTGCCCCAGGATTTCTGTGGCAAGAGCCAACGAACCTTTCTGGCTGGCCCCCCAAGCTTTCTGTCTAGTACATCGGGGGTTTCTGTAGGGAAAGAGAAGGCAGTATTATGCTTAAAGAAGCTTGAGATGACAGTACTAGTAAGAAGGGGTAGGCATTCTCAGTCAGCCTAGTTATTTGCTTCCAGGCCTCGGAAGAATCCCCTGTTCATCGTAGACTTGGTGCTGGACAGCTCAGGGGTGCACTACAGCACGCCCCTAGAGCAGTTTGAGGTGACTCTGCTCAACCTCTTTGACAAGGGTATCCTGGCCACCCATGCTGTACCCCAACTAGAGAAGGTATGTGCTACAAAGCCTAGCTGCTGAGAGCCACAGAGTGCTTTCACAAACGCCAGAGTAGTTGGTTACCACTGGCCTTTCACTTAATGGGCAGTACACGTGGCTCTGAAATTCATAAAGATCCCTTTAATCCTCACCACAAATGGGACTGCTAGCACCACTGCCTTGTAGACCTGGAGGAATTAAACCAGTTAAACCTAGTTTACCAGACAGCTAAGTATCAGGACATCAGTTTGAATCTTAGACTTATTGGAATAATCCTGCCACAGCCACCTCTGCTCTGTATCCCACCCTCTTTATCTTCTGCAGCTCTGAGCCCCTTTCCCCACGTCAAGTGTAGACCCAGGTGGAGTTACACACACAGCTAACATCCAGGGTCTCAAGTCACCACCGCTACACATACACCGAGCTGCACACAGCCCACTCTCCAGGCCCAAGAGCCTCCGTAACTCGAGTCCCTACCTGTATCTCCTGCTCTCGGCGCCATCAGCAGCCTGGCTGCCTCATCTGCTCCTATCCTTGGCAAGTCTGAGTCAGACCAGGCAGAGAGGATACGGTCCCTCGGTCGGCCTCACCGAAGCTTCCGCATTTGTTTTAGTACAGAGTAATTTCTCAGACATGCCGTTGCAAGCCCTTCCCCCACGCCTGTGCCACCTTGCCTGTGCTCGTCCACATTGCTGCCTGCTCAGTCTTTAGACCACTCTGCCACCCACTCTAAGGCTCCTCCAGCTCTGCCTTCTCTTGTCCTTTTCCTTAAAGCTGGTGATGGAGGACATCTTTATCAGTGGTGACCCTCTGCTGGAGTCAGTGGGGCTCCATGAGCCACTGGTAGAGGAGCTGCGGGCTAGCATCACCAACGCCATCCGCAAGGCCATGATCCCACTGCAGGCCTATGCCAAGGAGTATAGGAAGTATCTGGAGCTGAACAACAATGACATTGCCGCCTTCCTCAAGTGTGTGTCTATCTGTCTGTCTGTCTGTCTGTGTGTCTGTCAGTATGTGTGTGCATGTGTCGGTGTGGGCATGTGTGTATGTGTCTGTCTGTCTGTGCATGCATCTCCTCCCATCCTGATACCCACCCCCTGCTTTCTGCACATGCACACTGCCTTTAGGACCTATCAGATTCAGTGCCCGTCAGCAGAGGAGGTTCGAGAAGTGGTACTGACCCACCTGAAGGAGAAAGAGATCCTAGACAACTCGCTGCCTGGCAGCATCGTCATTGGGCCATTCTACATCAATGTCGACAATGTTAAGCAGAGCCTGTCCAAAAAGCGCAAGGCCCTGGCCACTTCGATGCTGGATATCCTAGCCAAGAACTTACACAAGGAGGTAGACAGCGTAAGTAACGACTGGCCTGGCCCCAGCGACCATGGCAACACACAAGCAGCCTTGCACACATGGTGTACTCCCACTAGTGAGATGCTCTAGGTGAAGTCTGGGGGTGTCTTCAGGTGCCTGGGTCAAAGAAGGGACCTGGAAGTCACCCTTGCTTGACCTCTGACTGCATTCATCTGTCTCCATATGTTACTAGGTTGGTACCTCCATCCCTAGACTTTTAGAAACCCAGGAAGCTCTTGTGAAGGATAGCCTGAGCTGGACTGTTCCGTAGCGCTGAGGGTATGCAAGCACAGATGTCAGAAACCCTAAGTGTGTTCCTGGGTCCTGAGGAAACTGTGAGGGTGGAGCACACTGGGCGATGCCTTTGCCTCAGAAGAGATCTCAGCAGCCTAGTGAGCCTGTCAGGAGCCTCTCCCTTGGAAAGCATGGCAGAGTATGGCCATGGTAGAACGACTGACTTCCAGGCCCCAGGGACCTTGAAGAGAAACAGACCCCAGAGTAGGCAAGGCACATAACCCTCCCTAGAGCTCTCCAACCCTTACCCATCAGATCTGTGAGGAGTTCCGCAGCATTAGCCGCAAGATCTACGAGAAGCCCAACAGCATTGAGGAGCTTGCTGAGCTCCGAGACTGGATGAAGGGCATTCCTGAAAAGCTGGTAGTGCTGGAGGTAAGACAGGCACACTGGTGCTGGGTGTCCAGGAGCCTGGTGGGACTGGAAGCTGGAGTTGGGTGGTGCATTAGGGACCCAGGGGCTGGATACCTAAAACTATTGGTCAGAGCCTGGGAGCTGGGACAGGCAGAGGCTGAGAGAGCAGAGCCAGGTGATGAGGTAAAGCAGATACCCAGGGACTGGTAGAGGCCAAGGGTTATAGGTTGGGGGTGCTGTGGAGATTCAGAACAGTGTTCCCTGGGCAGACAGGAGGACTGAAGGCGTAAGTCAGAGGACAGGAACCAGAGATGTGGTGGCCATGGCTCTTGGAGCCCTGGGCCTGGCTTTAAAACCTGTAGAGGCTTCCCCTCTCTGGAAGAAAGCACCTTCTCCCTGGCCCCAGCCACTTGGGAGGACTCGTCTAAGCAACCCCTCTTCAGCATGGCTTATCATTCCCTGCTCATGCAGGAGCGGATTGTGAAGGTCATGTCTGACTACGATGTCATGGATGAATTCTTATACAACCTTACCACAGATGACTTCAACGACAAGTGAGTAGGAGCATTGTTCCCGACACCAGATATTGGGTGGGCAGCAGGAGGTGCTGAGCTGCAGTGGTGAGCAAATGTACCAGCTGTCACAAGCTATGAAGTCACACTGGAAATGCCCTGCCAAGATGCTCTAAACCATGGCTCCTCCCAGGCGCCAGGGTCAGGCAAGCCAAGAGGCCTGTGGACAGAAAGAAATTGTGGGGGCAAATTATCTTGGTCTAGGGACCACATCTCTGTCCTGTCAACGAGCTTGTATACACATCTACCCTGGACGTGGAGTGGTTGGGAACAGTAAAGAAAGCAAAATCAGTCTGTTGGACAGCTCCTGTGCACTAGAAACCTCACCCAGGTTTACAGATGGAGGTCCCACACATCAGTCTGACATGTTCAGAGGGAGCCCTCCCAAGGGTGGACACCTCTAAGCCAGTTGCAGTTAGAACCCTTAAGTTCCACTGAGGTCTTGCGTCAGGTGGCAGAGGGAGCCGGCTGATGTGAAGGAAGCTGGCCTGATGGCCCTGGTTGGTCAACAAAGGCATGCATGCAGGCTAGAGACTTGATTTTGCCTCATCTGAGAACCCTAGGATTTAAGAGGAAATATATTGTCTTAGCTAAGGTTTCTGTTTCTGTGATGAAACGCCATGGCCAAAAGCAACTTAGGGAGGAAAGGGTTTATGTTGCTTACAGTTCTGTATCACACTTCCTCAGCGAAGGCAGTTAGGGCAGGAACCGGGAGGGAGGAGCTGATGCAGAGGCCATAGAAAAGTGTTACTTACAGGCTTGTTCCCCACAGCTCACCCAACCTGCTTTTTTATAGCACTCAGGACCACCAGCCGAGGGGTAGCACCACCCACAATGGGCTGAGCCCTCTGACCTCAAACACTGATCAAGAAAATGCCCGATAGGCTTGTCTACAGCCTGGTCTTATGGAGGCAGTTTCTCAATCACAGTTCCCTCCTCTCCGATTCCTCTAGCTTGTGTCAAGTTGACATAAAACTAGCCAGCACACTTGTCGCCGCTCTCCTGTTATTTCCCCTTTGCCCCTTTGCATGGGCACACTGGAGCTGCAACTCACTGGATGCTGACCATGGCCCCCAGAAGGCAGGGCAGGGGCGTCTCCCCACAGGTGGCAGTGGCAGCCTCCCAGCTTACTCAGACTTCCCAGTTCCCCAGCTCCAGCTAGATCCAGCCGAGAGCCTGTTTCTTTCATCTCACCCGAACCCAACCCTGCTCACACCCTCGCTGCTTCGGTTTGGGGCCTGGGCACCTGGAAGGGTGGCCCTTCCTTTCTATCCTATCACTTCAGCTGTGGCGTTTCCCCAAATCCTGATACTCTTCCCTGCCAGATGGGCTGCCAACAACTGGCCCTCTAAGATCCTTGGGCAGATAGACATGGTACGGCAGCAACATGTGGAGGATGAGGAGAAGTTCCGCAAAATCCAGATCATGGACCAGAACAATTTCCAGGAGAAGCTAGAAGGACTTCAGGTGGGGCTTGGCTTAGGGCTCTGCTAGGACCTGCTCTCCATCACACACACGCACACACGCACACGCGCGCACGCGCGCGCGCGCACACACACACACACACGCACACACGCACACGCGCGCACGCGCGCGCACACACACACACGCACACGCACGCACGCATGCACACACACACACACACGCACACACACGCACGCACGCACGCACAGAGTGTTGTCCTACAGCTTGCATTTAGGAGATGCCATGCCAGTATATGATAGATGACTGAATGGACAGATTTACAAAAGGGCTGAGAGAATGAACTGAAAGGCAATAATGGACCCTACCTTCTTGATTATATGACTGGCATCCCTGTGGGCAGTGAGCACCGTGTTCAAAGATCCACATTTGCTCCCCAATCCTGTAATAGCCTGCCCGTGATTCCTGGCAAATGGCTCACCACAACACAAAAATCTTTCAGCCGGGAGTCAGTGCCTTGGGTATGTGGAATACACGTCATCATAGGACTCAGGTGCATTTAACCCTTGTTCCTTGGCCCACAGCTGGTGGTGGCCGGCTTCTCCACCCATGTGGAGATTGCACGAGCACACGAGATTGCCAACGAGGTGCGGCGGGTCAAGAAGCAGCTGAAGGACTGCCAGCAGCTGGCGATGCTCTACAACAACCGCGAACGCATCTTTGGCTTGCCCATCACCAACGTAGGCCTGCTGCGGGAACCTTGCCCTACCCCTAGGGCTTCAGGAAGCAGCTTGGATCTGCAGCCATAGCAGAGCCCAGCTGCTATGGGGCCGGGCTCGGGCATGCTAGGGTAGAACTGAGCTGGCTACAGGAGAAAGATAACCTTCCTTGGCTCTCAGGATGAGGAAGCTAGGAGAAACAAGCGGGGGGGGGGGGGGCTTTGAGGGTCGGCCTAGACCTTGGAAGCTCAGTATCCAAAGCCCAGGCTTGGCAGGAGAAAAGAAGTCTAGACTGGGTCGGTGGGGCAAGAGCAGGGATAGCAGCCAAGAACAAAGAAGGAGAGGGGACCTGGCCAGTGTAGAGATGGTGTGGAGAAAGCCCTGTGAGCATCCTGACAGCCCCACCTTCTGCCCCTGTAGTACGACAAGCTCTCAAGAATGGTGAAGGAATTCCAACCCTACCTGGACCTCTGGACCACAGCCTCAGACTGGCTGCGCTGGTCTGAGAGCTGGATGAATGACCCCCTATCAGCCATTGATGCTGAGCAGCTAGAGAAGAATGTCATTGAGTCCTTTAAGACCATGCATAAGTGTGTGAAGCAGTTCAAGGACATCCCAGGTAGCTGAGAATATTTGCCAGTGGGGCCCATGCAAAAGTCAGGTCTTGGCAGGGTTTGTTCTTCCCTGCCCAATACATGGTCAGACAGCATGATAGCCAGCCAGCCCTTTCCTGGGTACCCCGCCTATCTGTCACCTCTCTTCCCTGGACTGGCTAACCTTCATGCCCTCCTGCTTACCCCACAGCCTGCCAGGATGTGGCTTTGGACATTCGAGCACGCATAGAAGAGTTTAAGCCTTACATCCCGCTGATCCAAGGCCTGCGCAACCCTGGTATGCGGAACCGGCACTGGGAGATACTGTCCAATGAGATCAACATCAATGTCAGGCCCAAGGCCAACTTGACTTTTGCCCGCTGCCTCGAGATGAACCTTCAGGACCATATTGAGAGCATCAGCAAGGTGGCTGAGGTGGCTGGCAAGGAGTATGCTATTGAACAGGTGAGTACCCAGCCACCCGAAGGCCTGGTCCTTCCTGGCCCCTGCTGAACAGGCTGATCTCTAGCTCTTGCAATGACAGCCATTTGGAAGGATAACAGGCTCCATCCCTGGGGTGAGGGTACATATTATTAAAAGTTAATAATGTAGGTGAAGTGCTTGACATACTAGCCACCGTTGCTATAATACTCAGTTTCCCTCTCAAGACTAGCAAGGAGCTAATAGATAGCATTATCATCATTTAACAGATGAGTTCAGGAGTTGAGGATGTAGCCAGCCTTGATGCATGAGTTTAACCTTCCGCACTGCTAAAAATTAATTAAATTAATTAATTAGAGAACTTTGAGGCTCAGGGAGGCTCGGCAGTGGCCAAAATAACACATTCTTTAGGAGTGACCGCACTCCTAACTGGCACCCATATGAGCTTGGGTCAACCCTGGATTCTGACAGAGGCCCACTGGGAACTTGCTGATCAGGTAGGCTGGGAGTATCTGCCAGTGGGGCCCACACAAAGGCCATGGCCTGGCAGGGTCCGTGATGTCCCTGCCCAGCACTGGTCAGATAGCATGACAGCCGGTCCTTTCCAAGCACACAGCTCTTGACTGTCCTCTACCCCAGGCACTAGACAAGATGGAGAAGGAATGGTCATCCATCCTGTTCAACGTGTTGCCCTACAAGGAGACAGACACCTACATCCTCAAGAGCCCAGACGAAGCCTCACAGCTGCTTGATGACCACATTGTCATGACCCAGAGCATGTCCTTCTCCCCGTACAAGAAGCCCTTTGAGCAGCGCATCAACTCCTGGGAGACCAAACTGAAGCTGACCCAGGTGGGCCTTCTTCCTTTTGTCCCTCACCTCTGAAGGAGCACTGTCCACCAAGCGGCACTTAACTGTATTTAGGTATATCCCTTGGCCCCTGTTGCCCCAGCTCCTGGATCTCTGGACAAGCCTCCATCTGGAGGAGGGTGCCAGGATGGTGCCATTCATGTATGAAGTAACAGCTACTGAAAGAGGCAGTCAAGGCTGTGGAAAGAGTGGCCCTTAATTTAAACAATGTGGCTGCCTAAGCTTGGGACAGTCTAGTCATTGGAACTTTATGGGTTGGACACTATGAGGCCCCCAGGCGCCTCAGTATTCTTTTTTTTTTTTTTTTTTTTTTTGGTTTTTTTCAAGACAGGGTTTCTCTGTGTAGCTTTGCGCCTTTCCTAGATCTCGCTCTGTATACCAGGCTGGCCTCGAACTCACAGAGATCCGCCTGCCTCTGCCTCCCGAGTGCTGGGATTAAAGGCGTGAGCCACCACTGCCCGGCAAACTTTTTTTTTTTTTTTTTTTGGTTTTTCGAGACAGGGTTTCTCTATGTAGTTTTTGCACCTTTCCTGGAACTCACTCTGTAGACCAGACTGGCCTCGAACTCACAGAGATCTGCCTGCCTCTGCGCCTCAGTATTCTTTTCCACCCTGTCCTGAGCCTCCCATTCCCATCCCATTTGGTGATACTCTGAGGCGAGAGGCCAGGGTGCTTAGGACTACAGCTGTCTCCGACTTTCAAGACCAGAGGCAGGGGCTGCCCGCAGCAGAGCCCTAGAGGGTAGGCCTGAAGGTGTGTCCCACAGCCTTCTCCTTCAGTCCTTCTTGGATGTTGTACACATGCCAGTGAAGGCCCGAAGTCAGGTGAAGGGGAACTATTCACGCAGCATTGATCACAGGCCCCTCTGCTGTGCTCACACCTGTAATTCCAGCCCCACCTCCCATCTCCCCCAAAGCTTAGCACAAGCAACTCACGACTCACCCACACCTGCCTGCAGGATATTCCCAGTGAGGCCCTCGCTCAGCACATCTTAAAGAGGCTTCGCACATACAGGGTCCTTAGTGACCCAGGAGCAGAATGACCACTAGTTTATCCTCAAGAACGGGAGCCCATGCACACTTCCCCTCATCTTCTTGGTGTCCATTTAAACCTAGCATGGACCTGATACAGAGCTAACCATGGTGCTAATAATCAATCATCTCTCCTGAGCAGAGATGAAGGAATCAGTTTGCATTGGGGGGTGAAGACGAGGTAAATCCCAGGTGGGGAACTGGAGACAGAAAGGAAAGTTACCCAGTAGACGCTGACTCTGATATGGGTGCTCTGCCCCGCACTCTAATGGGGTGAGATGTCTCCATCATGGACACGAAACCCTACCTGAGCCCCCGACTCTGACAGGAAGTGCTGGAGGAATGGCTGAACTGCCAGCGGTCCTGGCTCTACCTGGAGCCCATCTTCAGCTCTGAGGACATCACCCGGCAGCTGCCTGTGGAGAGCAAGCGCTACCAAACCATGGAGCGCATCTGGAGGAAGATCATGAAGAACGCCTATGAAAACCGGGAGGTGAGCCACGAGGGGTGGGGGTGGGAAACTGGGAGGTGAATCACGGAGCAGGGGAGCAGGAAACCGGGAGGTGAGCCCCAGGAGCCTGGGAAGGCTGCTAGGACCCCCAAGGAACCCTAACCACATTGCTGGGGATTTCTTGGTCTTTTCCCTCCCTAAACAAGGATGAAGGACCAATCCGAAGGCTTTGGTTGTGGCTTATGTCCTTGGGAGTGGACTCCTGGTACCGGAGATGCCCCTCAGAAACAGTGGCTTTAGCATTTTAGAGATCCTGCCCAGTCCTGCAGCAAGACAACTCCTTAGCCTTATTACCCTTCTTTTTTGACTACAGAATGGTTTCTCAGGGCTGATGGAGGCACTCCTCAGACCAGGGGTCAATTTCCTGCCCCTCATCCTCCCTGGCGGTGTCTGGCTGGCATGGGCACTGTCTGGTGAAACCATCCTACTCACTCCCACTTTCTCTCCCTGGCTGGATCTGGTTCCTGCAGGTGATCAATGTGTGTGCTGACCAGAGGCTGCTGGACAGCCTGAGGGACTGCAACAAGCTGCTGGACCTGGTACAGAAGGGCCTCAGCGAGTACCTGGAGACCAAGCGGAGTGCCTTTCCCAGGTAGGTGCCGCAGCCCAAGACTACATTGTGGGCTCTCAAGTGCTCTTCCAAGCTAGGAAGCGCCATGTCAGTGGTTAGGGGGCTGCCGGGGTCCGGCAAGTCCACCTGACCTTCTTCATCCCAATGTCCCCTTGGAAGATTCTACTTCCTGTCAGATGACGAACTACTGGAGATCTTGTCACAAACCAAGGACCCCACGGCCGTGCAGCCCCACCTGCGCAAGTGCTTCGAGAACATCGCCCGGGTGTGTAGCCTGAGGCGTGGCTGTGCACTGGGGTGCTCCCCGAGGACACCTCTCCTCCCGCGTGGCTGTGCACTGGGTACTCCCCGGAGGAGACACCTCTCCTCCCATGCCAATCCCTCTTAAAGATGAGACGGCAAGAGAGACCCTGGTCCTCAGAGGTATACCTGGGGCTGGCAGGAAGGAGGTGTTAGCTGAAGAACCCACCCCTTCCCTTGAGTCTGGGAGCCCTGGGGTCCTAACTCAGCCAGCAGCTCCCATCCTCCAGAATACTGAGATCCGTGGAGGGGTGGAAACCCAGAGGGCAAGCTTAGCCTCATTCCCCAAGGGCTTAGATACATCCTGTCAAGTTGCTGTTGGGGAAGGCCCAGTGAAGGTAAACACCTGGGGGGTGGCCCTGCACAGAGCAAGGGGCAGGGGTCTGGCCAGGTCAGCCTGGGGCTGAGGGCAAGCCCTCTGACACCCCAGAGTCATCTGCTCCTACCCGCCCCTGTTGCCCTTAGCTGCTGTTCCAGGAGGACCTGGAGATCACACACATGTATTCAGCAGAGGGGGAAGAGGTGGAGCTGTCTTTCTCCATCTACCCTTCCAACAATGTGGAGGACTGGCTGCTGGAGGTGGAGCGCAGCATGAAGGCCAGTGTGCGTGACATCATCGAGCGGGCCATCAAGGCCTACCCCACGGTGAGTGCAGCCCTCCTGCTCGGCCTCCAGTGTGCTCCCTCCTCAGTGCCCTTCTACCCCAGCCCGCCTCCACCTCCAGCCACCTGTCCACCCTCAAGAGGCTCAGGGCGTCATGGCTGCCGTCTTTCTGAGGGAACCCAGAGCTCGAAAGGCTGAAGCACAGACAACGTTCGAGTGAGGAAGAGGACAAGGTCAGGGCTGGCGGCACCTGAGTCAGTCTGCTCATGTTGTCTTTCCAGATGCTCAGAACTGAGTGGGTTCTGAACTGGCCGGGCCAGGTGACCATTGCCGGCTGCCAGACGTACTGGACAATGGAAGTAGGCCAGTCTCTTGAGGCTGGCAACACCAGTAGCAAGCTTTTCCCCCAGCTCTCCAAACAGGTAGGGTTGAAGAAAACTGGTGCTTCCCACACCCCAACACCCCACACCCAGTTCTCCTAGGAACATTTTCCTGCATCAAGCCTGGAAGAGGGCAAAGGTAAGGTCCAAGGAGCAGATCAGACTCTGTAGCACCAGAAGAGAGGCCCTAAAGAGGGCTCTGAGACTGGGCAGGTGCCGCTATCCTAATGGCCAGTGAGGCAGTCCCTAGGTTTTTCCTGTACCGTCCCTTGGGCTATCCATGATCCATGCTTATCGCCACACTCCAGACTCCATTCCCAGCCCTGAGTGTAGTGATGGCACCGCACATCACCGAGGCAGGTACCATGCGTGTGCTCTGTGTGCTCTTCCATCTTCCCTGGCCCAGTCCTTGCTCTCCTCCCACCTCAGACCAGCGGAAGCCCCAGAATACAGAGGCTGTCATGGCAGAAGCCTACCCTCTGTGCGAGGGCTCCCTCCAGAGCTCAGATCTCTACAGTGATTTCCCCATCCCCTCAGCTCAGTGACCTGGTGGCCCTGGTTCGAGGGAAACTGTCCCGCATGCAGCGGGCGGTACTTTCGGCACTCATTGTGATTGAGGTCCATGCCAAGGATGTGGTGAACAAGCTGATCATTGAGAATGTCGTCAGTGTACATGACTTCGAGTGGATCTCACAGCTCAGGTGAGGTCATGGAGAGCTACCCCAGGGCTGGAATGGATGAGGCTGGGAGTGGGGATACTGTCAATCCACATGAGGCTTGTCCCTGGCCTCGAAGCAGAGAAAAGATGGATAAGGGTATTTTTGTGTCTTTATTCTCTAAAATGGTCTCCTCTTTTTAACTGTACACCTACTCAGTGGCCTGTGGCCCCATGTCCAGAAACCCGTGTCCCTGCATTGCTAGGTACTACTGGACAAATAATGACCTGTACATCCGTGCTGTGAACGCTGAGTTCATCTATGGCTACGAGTACCTAGGCAACAGCGGGAGGCTGGTGATCACTCCCCTCACTGACAGGTGAGGCCCCTCCCCAGCTGGCTTGAGTAAGGGAAATGGGTAGCTTTAGGTCAGCCAGCCCAGGGGAGTCTCTAAACAAAGCTCAGCAAGGCGCAGAAATGGGGCAGGAGAAACTACCCCGGTACCCAGCCCCAGGCTCCTGTCCTGACCCTGGCAGTCGGGGCTGGCATACCTGGTCCTGAGAGGAGCGAGGAGGAGAAAGAGCTGCTGATCCTCAGGGCCCTGAGAGGGGGAGTGCCTCAGGTCTGTGGAGCACCCAGGATGGCTGTGGCCCATGCCCACCTCCTTTCTCTCCCACAGGTGCTATCTGACCCTGACTGGAGCCTTGCACCTCAAGTTTGGAGGTGCACCAGCGGGCCCAGCTGGCACAGGGAAAACCGAGACCACGAAAGACCTGGGAAAGGCCTTGGCCATACAGACAGTTGTGTTCAACTGCTCTGACCAGCTCGACTTCATGGCCATGGGCAAGTTCTTCAAGGGTCTGGCCAGGTGAGAGTGGGTGTGAGCGGCAGAGGGAGAAGCAGGGGAGAACACTGGCTAAGAGGCGTCTCCCGGGGACAGGGAGGAGGGGCAGAAGTCAAAGGCTCAGTGGGCTAGGGGTGGGACAGGGGTAGGACTGCAGTCTGGCGAGCTGGCGATCACCACTGAGCACTTCCTCCCCGGGGAGGTCAGAGGGTTGTTGGAGGAGGTACCGAGTATGCGCTGAGAGCATGCCCCCCCAAATGCCTTGCTTTGCTTAGCGCTGGGGCCTGGGCCTGCTTTGACGAGTTTAATCGGATTGACATCGAGGTGCTGTCTGTGGTGGCGCAGCAGATCACCACCATCCAGAAGGCACAGCAGCAACGGGTGAGCCTTGGGCACCCTAGAGGGATGGCACTGCCCCCCATCACCCTGAGAGCCATGTCTAAAAGGATTTTATAGTCAATTCAAAACCACACATCCTTCCCTCAGCCCTTACCTCAGGTAAAGGGAGTCCTGTCTACACCCTGGCTCTTATGGAAAGCCCAGGGCATCGGTCCTCTCACCCACCTTGTTCAGGGTAGCCAAGGATCTTGACCAAGGGACAAGAGCTGAAAAGCTGATGCACCCCACTTAAAGTAGAGCCCTAGGTTCTGTTCAGGGCTGAGTTTGAGTAAATCTTAAGGGTCCAGTCAGAACTGTGAATAGTGGATGCAGGGAAGCAGCAACTGTGTGGAAACCTCTGAGGAACTGGAACCAGGTCCTGGTAGCCCATGAGAGATCACTGAGACCTGAGGTGCTTAGGATAGATCCCGGGAGATCTAACCCAGCACCAGGAATCCAGCCTGGCTGACCTCAATGGCATGAAGGAGCCCAGTCAGAGGACAGGAAGGTCTGGGCATCTTTAATCTCTTTAAAATGGGCCAACCCCTGTACCTCACACACAGGTGGAGCGCTTCATGTTTGAGGGCGTTGAAATCCCCCTTGTACCGTCCTGTGCCGTGTTTATCACCATGAACCCAGGCTATGCCGGCCGCACCGAGCTGCCTGACAACCTGAAGGTAAGTCGAGGCACAGGGTGGTCAGAAGGTGAGGGAGCTCTAGCCTGGACTCTAGGATGCTCAAGTCCTAATTCAAGAACGCACAGCTAGCTGCCTGGCTGGAAGAACTGGGACTCCCTGTGGTGGCACTCCTGTCCAGGGAACCCATTGGACCACACCCAGTTACAGAGGGGAGGCCCTGGACTTGTCTTCGGGGCATGGGAGAAGTCTGGGATTCCTGTGGGGCAGGGTGCAGGGTGTCTGACAGAAGCTGCTAAGGTGGATGTGTGAGAAAAAGGGGAAGACAGGCAGCGAGAGGGGCCCTCTCCTGGAAGAGGAGAGGAGCCGGTGTGGCGCAGAGAATGTCAGCTGTGATCAGACGGTCCAGAGGATGGGCTAAGTCCCGGGGTGGGGCTGTGATCTGTCCGCCTTTCATGTGTATGTTATATGTCCAGGCCCTCTTCCGACCTGTGGCCATGATGGTCCCCGATTATGCCATGATCGCCGAGATCTCCCTCTACTCCTTTGGCTTCAATGAGGCCAACGTGCTGGCGAAGAAGATCACCACCACCTTCAAGCTGTCTTCTGAGCAGCTCAGCTCCCAGGTAAGGCCCCCCCCCCACCCCGGTTAGTTCCACAGCCTCGGACTGAAGTGTTGCCATCCACTCCCACCTCCAGAGCTATTCCAAATTCGCCTTCTGTGAGGGAGAGATTCAGGACAGGCATGCCTATAAGCTGGAGAGTTGCAGGGAGGACGAAGTAGAAGGTCCCAGAGAAGGGGCACCTAGCCCAGGCTACAGTGTGCAGGCCTGTGGGGAAAAGGACATCTCAGCCACAAGATGGGTGATGAGGCACGGCCAGGTTCCACGCGGGAGGCAGTGTTGACAAGACAGAACCAAGAACGACAGCACCCGCACGAGCTTCTTCCCATGGTGCCAACAGGATCACTATGACTTTGGGATGAGAGCTGTGAAGACTGTCATCTCAGCCGCTGGGAACCTCAAGAGAGAAAACCCCACCATGAATGAGGTGAGCTCTAGCCACAGAGCTCCCACGGAGAGGGCTTCAGGAGGGTCCCCGCCCTGGAGGGGCACCTCCAGCCCACCACCCTGAAGCCCTTGCCGGCCCCTACTACAGGAGCTGATCTGCCTTCGGGCCATCCGGGATGTGAATGTGCCCAAGTTCCTGCAGGAAGACCTCAAGCTCTTTTCAGGGATTGTGTCCGACCTGTTTCCTACCATCAAGGAAGAGGAGACTGACTATGGCATCCTGGACCACGCCATCCGCAAGGCCTGTGAGAAGAGCAACCTCAAGGATGTGGAGGGTGAGCTCTAGCCCCAAGATTTCTACAGACCTATGGTGTTCCAATCTGAGGAGGTGCTGGCTCCAGCCACCTTGGAGTCCAGGGCTGGAGACAGGGACCGGGCAATGTTGTCTCAAGGGTCCCTCGCCACTGACCAAGGTGTCCCTGGACTTGTCCTTACTAGTGCTCTCCAGGTGATGGGCAGCATGTTTCTTTATCAAGACCCCACAATTTATCTTGTATAATATTTGAGGAACCAGCCTTAGTATTAATAATATATCCCAGGGGTTCAGGAGAGAGAACTACTAACGGCGAGGACTATTCTCGGGAAATAGAATCTCAGCACACCGAGCTCT